>JAOXYD010150702.1:0-5000 GCA_028565735.1 Pinacopodium congolense | reverse complement strand
GGGAAATGAAAACTATTAGCCCCCCGCAAGGTTTGTGAATAAGTAATTGTCTGATAATTAGCAAGGAATATACGTCTTTCTGCTAAACAGGATGTATTGAATTCATAAATCATTAGATACTTTTTATGAATGTCAACTAAATATCGTAAGTAAATTGCTCCCGGTTGTTCAATCATTTGATAACCAGAGTTATTCTTTGATAAATGATGACTATGAGTCAGACTCAATAGAATTTGATCAATCCTTTTTTCTGTCGTTAAGGTAGAAAACTGAACCAAGAATTCTCTTTCTTTATCATCAATCGAATTACTGTTCAAGACCCAGGATTCTATTTTATCATCAATCCAATCACCATTCACGTTTTTTATTTTTCTTATCAAGGAATAGATTGTTTTACTTGGATGACTTAGATGTCTCGTATTTCTCGAAAAAGCGATTCGATTGATGGGATTTGGTATAATACTTATGAGATCGATGAGATTCAAATATTTCTTCTTAGAACGTATTGATTTGACCCCATAAGTGGGACCACCACCCCATAGCATGTTGCCACCAAAAGCAAAACTCCGTATTTCTTCTAGAGAATCTCCTAATTGTTCCAGAGCAACTAGAAAGAGATTCTTTAACCAGAAAGAATTCAGTTCAGATGTAGGATACCTATCCAGAAGTTTTCGCAACTCAATCATGTATGATGGAATCATCAAAGATTTTACCTTTTCGAACTCTGTCTGTAACTCACTATAGACTCGAGAAACAAAGAGAAGATGTGTACGAACGAGATATCCAGCAACAAGGAGAAGGAAAAGGATTGAATAGAAGAACTCCTGAACATTTAGCGATCTCAGATGTGTCGATATTAATAGTAACTCATTATTTCGATGAATAATTTCTTCGGACAGAAGAAGATTATGTAAACAATTACCCGGAATCTCACTTATCAGATTCCATATCTCACTTATCAGATTCCATTGTGGAAGACACAATGGAATCTGACGAATTCGCCATAATATATCTGACCCATGCATAATATCATGAAAAATGGATACAAATTTTTGGCTGCTACTTAGTATCGGCAATAGGTCTGAAAAAGTATCTAAAAATATGAAATTTAGATATTTGTACCCTGTCGAGGTAAGGAACCATGGTATATATGTTTGGAATAGATTCCATTTTGAGAGAGTTGAAAAAACACTATCTTGTTGAAAGGTTCTATACATCTGCCCTTTCTCAAGGCATTTTTTTAGACAAGGACTCCGTTTTTTCCTTTTTTCGGATGGTAAATATTTCTCAGAACATGGAGTGTGAATCAAACCCATGTTTGAATTGAAATTGAGATACTGATGCAAGTTCTTCCC
Organism: Pinacopodium congolense; assembly: GCA_028565735.1. NCBI lineage: Eukaryota > Viridiplantae > Streptophyta > Magnoliopsida > Malpighiales > Erythroxylaceae > Pinacopodium > Pinacopodium congolense. The sequence goes on along the minus strand of JAOXYD010150702.1, from coordinate 3,645 downwards.
TTCTGAATCAGGTATATTCATATCTGAAAGAGGTTGACAATAAGTTTTTTCAAAATGGACTATTTGTCCCTCTGTTAGAGGTGTTCCAGAAATGTCTGCGATCGAGTAAATAGCTCCACGAACGAATAGATCGTATCGAATTGGAAAATGGAAAGATTTGTACAAGTTATACCCTTCGTCGCCACTTTGTGGAAAATCGTTAGGTATCAATATGTTAGATACCTGTGACTCGATTGGTGAAATAGTATCTCTCTTCAAAAAAGCATGTTTTTTTTGACCATCGCAAAAAGAAAAGATTTTGTTGCGAATGAACAAGATATTGAGGAATTGTCCATACGTAAAATCATAATTATTGATACAGGCCTTTTCCACATAAAAAGGGAATCTTTTGTTACAATAGAAGCAGAAGTGATATTGATTATTCAAGAATCGAAGTCGATTTGCTTTATAAAAAGAGTATATCAATGAACTTCTATGAAATGGTTTCACGGGATTCAGCCAATTGTCTGGATCGTGGGATATCATTGAGAAATAGGAATCTGTGTTATCAAAAGATTTCCTGCGATTCTTTCTAGTATGGAATGAGTCAATCATCCACTTTGGTATCTTATTGAACAAAAATGGTGATATTGTTCCTCCATTGATCAAGAATTTCGATTTTTGGGAAGTATCTTGGTCATCCAATAATAAGGGTTTCCATTTTTTCAAATGAAAGATTTGAAGACCTATTGATTCTAATAACTGATTACAGAGTGGATTATTCGGACCTTTCAATTCATAGATGTGGATCTCGGACCTATGAATGGGGATACCCCCAAAACTCACAAAGAAAAAAGAAGGAAGTGAGTTAGACAAAAAGAGAAGAAACTTGGGCAAAAAAAGAAGTAACTTGGACAAAAAGAAACAAAGTGACTTAGACAAATCTTTTTTGTCGATAACTTCAGACCAATCAATCGAATATTGATTAATATGGAATCGATCGAACACTACTTGAAAACGGCTATTCTGCTCAGAAATGAAATAGTCCAAATGTTCCTGGAAATTCTTGCTCCCATTGGACCATTTGTATCTATATGCATTAGGATCCCGATTCATGGATCTCTCCGTTCGAGAAATAAAAATAAGAGGATCGAACCATTTCTTCTGACTCTTTTTCAAATTGGATAAATGTTGGTTGATCGTGTATTTCATTATAGTTCGATGATTCAGAGTATCATTTCCTATTTGATACCTTTGAATTCCATATTCGAAGTTGCAATTGAATCGATTCAATACATTTCTTATGTAACCATGGGTGCTATATTGGATTTGAATCAGATTTCGGATCAATCTATATTGATTGACTGCCTCCATTATGTTGTTGCTAGTAAATACAACTATTTTAGGTTTTGGATCTTCCAAATTATTCCCGCAAGAGGTCTGGACCCATTTTTTTATGATCCTTCGATAAAAAGATTCATTCTCTTCATAAAAAAGAGGAGGTAGAACCAATAAAGAGTGATTTTTCGATTCATCCCTGGAGTTGAATAACTCATTCAAGAAATGTTTTTGACCCAATCCGGAGGAATCAATAGAAAAAGCAAATCCCTTATGATACACCAGATCCGGCTCGGTTATTGATAGAGTGAATAGATCTGCCATTTCTTGAAATATCTCTTCTGATTCAAAATCGTGGTGTAACGTGTATCTCCCACTGTTCCGGTCATGGAATAGATGAAATAAACCCCAAAATGGATTTTTGTTCAAGAATGAAATCTTATTGGAACTGTCCAGTTCACCCTTTGGAACCATATCACATCCCGGATATGATGAAATAGGATGAATTGAGACGGTATTTTGTAAGTACATAATTATCTTGAATAAATTCACTATTTCTTTATTTTCCGATCGCCTGGAAAGAACAAGATGTTTCTTTTGTTCTTTCTTCAACAATTTCTGATCTCTAGTAGACCTCTCAGTAGGATTCGAACTCAGATGAAGTTCTGACCATCTGTCAGAGAAAAAAGAACGAGTAGCTCTTGCAGGATTCCCAAGAAATTCTTCGATTTCTTGCGGAAGCAGATGATTATTCATCTGCTTCTCACGTTCCATGAATAGTCGGCACATTGAGGAATATCCAGAAAGGATTTTAGGGAATCGCTCTGATTCTATCTCTGTTCGTTCCGTTTGAAGAAAGGAAGGATCCCAACAAAGAATCGATCTTTCTTTTAGTTGTTGAATCTCTCTTTGATTGATCAATGTGTGATATTTCGAATCCTCATTCCTAATGGAATCGAAATAATCCTTGGATTGATCAGAAGATCCTTTCAATTGGCTAGAACCCGTTACTTGAATGAAACTAGATCTCGTGGAATCATATTGAATATTTGATGATACATTCCGTACCTTGCTAAAAAACCGATCCTTGTTTACCAACCACACATTGTCTAACCAAATCCAATTCTCTCTCGACATGTTGTTCCTCAAAAAATCCGATTCGTGCGGACTCTTCCCCCAACTAACGAAGAGATCTTGACGGAATTGCCACATATGAAATTGAGCACAATTTTGCAAAGAAATAGCCCGCTTGTTTCTCAAGAAGAGATGGGAAACATGCTCAATATCATTTGATTGAATAATTGACCCAGTCCCTTGTTGTTTGAAAAAACCCTCCACTTCCTTTGGTATTTTTTCACGAAAAGCAAACATGAGATAATAAATCCAGTCTTTCACTAAGATTTCGAATAGCTGTCCCGAATTCAAGTTGATTATGTTTCGCCTCTTTCTCGGAGAAAGACGATCAAAAAATTCCCAATCATGGTCCTTACGGATCGGATCATCCATATAATATACAAAAAGGAACTCCAGATATTTGATATCTTTCTCTTTGAATGAGATCTCAATTCCAGCAATGGTTTCATTAGATATCTTACAACTAGAATCGCTCTTTTTTCCTATCCAGTTCCTCCACCACCGCGAACCCCAGTTAGATTCAGGCATGATATACTTTTTAGTTATTGGGAGAACCCGAGTACTCTCTTTCGGATCCAGGAAATAGCTCTCAGAGATCTTTTTTCCTTTTGGAAGATACAGGAGCGGAACAATCAACCTATTGATATTGGAAGACTCAGATGATTCTTCCAATGTATCATTTTTGGGTCCAATGGAATTCATAGGTATAGTAAGAAGCCTTGTCAAATAGGGATTTTTTCTTTCGACCATTTTTCGATTGTTAATACGATAGATAAGGACCGCTACTACAAAGAGTACTACATACTTGATCGTGAAATATCGATTGCTTGTTGAACCCTGTGAATTGCGTGAAAGTAGGATACTCCAAATTCGGGAGTCCAAGAGTTTTATAAAACTCTCTTGATGGAAAAAAATATGAATGAAAAATCCCGCTGAATTGAATTGGGTCCATGAATCTAAGAAATAGCGAGAATTCTTGATTTCTCTCAATATCTCTCTCAATTCGAAAATCCAGGATTTGAATTGATGTCCTTTCATCGAATCCTCCTAATTGCATTGATTTATCCGAAAGATTTCACTTCAATTGGAATTTGGTTATTCACCATGTACGAGGATTCCCGCTAAGCATCCATGGCTGAATGGTTAAAGCGCCCAACTCATAATTGGCGAATTCGTAGGTTCAATTCCTACTGG
>JAOXYD010150691.1:0-10503 GCA_028565735.1 Pinacopodium congolense | reverse complement strand
CACTCCATCCCCAATTCTTCCTTATAGGCATCAATCAATGCATAGTATGTCTTCAAAAATAATCTGCACCTTAGAATGGAAGACTCTTCATCTTGTACGTATACAACAAAAATGTCTGCAAGAAACACGAGATCATGAACCTGTACTAAGAAATCCTTAAAGATCCCCTTGGGGTACTTGTTAGACCCATTAACTAAATGAAGAATAACATGGGTAGCTTTTAAAAACTTTTACTTAAGAGCTTAAAAAACAGATAATGACATAATGTTAATAGAATCTCTTAAGTCTATATTGGATTAATCATACCTCATGTTATTTATTATGCATGGAATAGAGAAGATAGCAGGATCTATATGTTTGGGTGGTATCCTTCTTAGTAGAGCTGTTGGTACTTCTACCCCACATTTGCCTTCGCCACATCCTTCTTCTTCAATCTTTTCATGCTTTACTCCTTAGTAGCTTTAAGTAGAGGTATATTCACCTATAACCCATAGAAAATGACAAGGATCACTTTCTCCTTCTCTTTTTTCTCCTCTTTCTTCTACTTCTCCACTTGCTTCTCCCCCATCTTCGCTCAATCTTTTTCTTTTCCAACCTACTAGAAAAAGGAACTAGAATGTGGTTAGGATTAAAAAATTAGTATTGCATGCCTTAAGAGGCATCGCATCCTCCTTCTTTCCTAGCACTTTCTTCTTTTCCAATCCCTCTTTTTCTTCTCACCAAACATTTCTCTTGAAGATGGTAGACAACTTCTCCCTTGGATTCCTCTCCAATTGACTAAGAAGTCGGTTTAGAGACCTGAATCTACAACTTCCCTACAGTGCCTACTAACTGGCCCATTTGAGTCTCATGATTTTTAATGCTACTCCTCGTCTACTATTGAAACTAAAGAGTGTTGTGGGAGATTCTCCATGATCTCATCTAAAGACATGCCTCCAACTTATGGTAGTGGAGGTAGAGGAGGCCTTTGTTTCTATAACTACTAGAATCTAGGCAGAGAGTTGTATCCTTATGGCCTTTACACGACAGAAGGTCTGAAATTAGCAACACTTCTTTATTGGTTGCCCTCACATAACTAATTTGGATGATCCTTCCACCCCAAATTGTATGTAGAGGTATAAGGATCATACCATCTCTATTGATCTTGAGGTGCTCTAATAGAATACACTTGTTATTCATCCTGCAGAGTAGGACATGAATCAGTAGAAGACTAGATAACAAGAAAATTTCACATACCTTGGCTTTCCCTTTTCCAACAATAATTTGCTCCACAAAGGATTTAAGGTTTGCAACTTGCTACTCCAATCTTGGGATAGAAACATCATTTGTTTGTGGTGTAGAGGATGGGATGCTATTCCTACTACCACAGTACTATGAGTTATACGGCATGGTTGACCTATTTGTAAAAGCTGGTGTCTTATCTCATAACACAACTCCATTAGCTACATATATCATATTCTTATTTATAGTCGTTATTCCTTCATAAAAATATTGAATTAGAAACTATTCACATACTTGATGGTTAGGACAACTGTTGCATAGTTTCTTGAAATGCTCTTAGTACTTATAAAATGACTCCCCTCCTTCTTATCAAATCCCATAAATCTCATTTTGCATGTTCGTTTTTCTCAATGTAAAAAAGTACTTCTGAAGTAAAACTTGCTATATTTAGTCACAAGTGGTAACCAATCAACCTGGTAGTTTATGGAGTAGTTTCTTAGTTATGTTTGCTAAGGTAAAAGGGAAACCTTTTAGCTTTAGCTAATCTATTGTGACACTAGCAGACTACATCTTTGAACATACAATGTGTAACTCCTTGAAAAAATTGTTCGAGTTAATGATGTAGCCTAATTCCAATGAGCTGTTATTCTAAAAATCTATAAAAATAGGTAGAGCTAAAATTATACCATGTCTAATCCCAAAGTCATGTTCATTTTCAAGATAATTAATGTCAATGAGATCAAGGTTAAAGGTAGGATCGCAAGCTCCTTTAAAATGCATTGGTAATACTCCATATTGACATCGACTTCCTCTAGAGACTCCTTTAAGTTCTCTTTAACCTCCCATTAATTGATAATAATGAACTATTGGTCTCAAGTATTGGAGAGTGCTGAATGCATTCAGAATGCTAAAGCCTCATATGACTTGCAATAAGATAAAATTAAAATGATTGAATGGAGAAAGGAGTGAGCCTTTATTCTCTATAGCAAATTTCTACATCCTTGTATGTTTTGGAGGGATACGAGAGATGTAAAAATAGAAAACAAGGTGACAAAGGTTAACAAATAAAGAATAAAACCATAATAGAAATAACAAAACACACTATACCAGCTCTTCAGTAATGACAAAAAATTTGATAACTCGTCGTAAACTATCAAATAATAAAGTCCTAACCTTACCTAACTATATAGTAGGGTGAGCTAGGGCCAACCCATAAAGAGTTAGGGTAAGTTAAAGCTATTTATACTGTTACGTAAAAAAAAAAACCATGATTTTTGTGAAATTAAAACAAATAAAAAAGGAAAATAATGAAATTAAAGCAAATAAGGAAGAACACAAAATAGAAACAAACAGATAACAATAAGAGAAAGCTGGCAGAAGATATTTCAGATTTAAGACTTACAATTGATAATCGAAAATATAAAGATTGTGTTTGGCCTAAATGTTAGCTTATGGACACAAATAAGCTTTTTCATCCTAAGTTCCTTCAATTTTAGATGAATCATATATAATAGAAAATTAATTCCTAACTATGTGATAATCTAAAATAAGCTCTCTAAATTTAATGACGTAATAACATTAAGCACTGGGGAACAATTAACCTAAGCCACGTTCACATAAGCTAGAAATTATGTAACTTAGAGACTTGACATTCTATGCTAAGATGATTAAGTTTAACATATAAGATCAATTAACCTATTGCTACTTAAGGTATGTACCAATGAAAAATTATGGATAAAAAATCTACACCTAGAATTTGAACTAGAAATTGCTAATAGGATGGCCAAACTTATGGAACAACTCTTAATTCATAACATTTAACTTTAATTCCAATTCAATCTTAACCTAAAACATAATGCTCAATGAAAATCAATTGGTATCTTATAATCATAAACCCATTATCCCTTCTATATCTTCTTAACCAAAAGAATTTTGTCTTAGCATAGGGAAATCAACTAAAATAAAAGATAAATAGTAAGAAAACATATTGAAATAACAAGTATGAAGGCTAGAATTGAAAGGAAAAAAAAATTCAACTAAAATTTCAAATTCACACATTATCCAAAAAAAAAGTAAAAATGTAACAAAACTTAAATAATAGTATAATAGTGGCTAAAGAGAATTAAAAAAAGATCAAAATAAGCTTCAAACTATCTAGAGCATAAACATAAGGATTAATAGTAACTATAACTTGAAAGTAAAGATTAAAACCCTAAAAAAAAGGAAAATAGGAATAAAAAAGGTGTGGCTGCTTAAAATGGACAAAAGCTACTGGATAAAGCCTCCTTTACTCCTTAAATATTTCAAATTTAGGGTTAGAAGTGTTTGAGTATGAAAAAGTTTGATTTATCCCTTTTTTTTGTTTCCAAGATGCTAAATAGTGGTTAGATGGAATAAAATGATCCCTGAATCAATAAACGTTAAAGAAGCTAGGAAAATGAGCTAAATGGCAATTGGATGAGAACTTAATGGTGACATTGAACTTCTACGGGGACTGTTATGTAGGTCTATATCAATAGCTCCTTTTCTCTAATTTGCTCCAATTATTCTCTAAACTTGGTATTTTTAACTAGTATTTGTGTCTTATTGTTAGATCTATATTTAAATTCAAAATTAATACAAATTAAACATTTAAACATCAAAATATGGTTGAAATTACATTGAAACACTTATAAAAATACCATAAAATGCATTCCTATCAGTATCACCATCTACAAGGCCTATCTGTAGAAGACTCGAGAACACACTTCTTATCCACACAAATAATTGTATTCATTGAGTTTACCAACACTTTCCTTTTCATCCACTTTTTATCTCGAGTTTCATCACTTTCCTTTTTGTCCACAATTAAGACAATGGAAATTTCATGTACATCGATAAGTATATTCTTCCACATAATGATCGCTTCATCCTTATACTTCATTTCATACATATCTTACCTTTGTCTCCACTCTTTCCAAGGAATCCCTTTCTTCTTTCTTATAATATATCTGAATCACTTTTTCTCGTGGTATAACTTTTGATTGTTGATCCAGTTATGTCTAATAGTAGCCATCACCCCCATCAGTGAGAGCAATCTCCCAAAAAAGTACTTTAAGTTATTGAGTCCTATCAAGTGTGTAGAATAAAAGTTGTATAATTACTAGACCTTCACAGCTTTTACTCATCTTTCCTACTTGTAGGCTTATGTATACTAGTGTCCATAATCATCTCAATCAATATTCTTGAGCATACGTCCACCTCTAGGTACTGAGTTTAGTTGACAACTCTGATATGACCTACTTCTTCTTATGTGTCTTACTGATTGTTAGCAACTGTAAAACATATATATGTTGCACTTACATGTAATGATCTATACCATTACTTTGTAAGCCTCGAATTTGTAATCTGGCTTAGCTATATTCTTTAACTTTCGTTTGTAGCACCTTTTCAAAACTGAGATTCGCAGTATCCCATAGGCATATAGTTGTGAATATATTCCATATATTTATGCTAAAATGACATGTGAAGAATAAGTACTTAACAGATTTTGCATGAGCATTGCATAAGCAACATCTAGATGGTAAATTAAGGTATCTGAACCTGCCATTATGTTAAGACAATTCTTTTCTAGTAATCATTTAAAGAAATAAACTCTTGGAAGAAGTTTCTTATTCTACACCACTTTGCTCCCGTTCTAAGTATTCCATCTGATTCTGTACAGATCAAATCAAGATTTATTCATGAATAACCCTAATTGATCTCTTAACCATATATAAGAATCTTCTCTACTAGCATTGGGCCTATAGTTAGGTAGTTCGTATTGGAGTTTAATAGGATAATGACTCCAATTGTTTAAGTGGACCTGGGCCTTGTCCTTATTGTCTAAAGAGTGTAAGTTGAACAGTTGAGAATAATGTCTAGTGTTACAAATTAGACCAGATTCATACCAATTGTCAAAAAATAGAGAGACTAGAATACCACTACCAATTAAACACTTTATGCTATATTTTAAGTTATCCTGTAATTATAGCATTTTCTTCTAGAAATGTGAAGCATTCATTAGAGCCCTTGTAATCTCCCATATGCTTCTATTATGTAAGTAGTATGCATTTATTCATCTAGACTAAATGGAGTCCATATTAGTGATTAGTAACCATAACCTTTTACTTAAGAGCAATTTGTTGCTTATATTGATATAATTAATACCTAGACCATATTCCTTCTTAGGGTTGCATACCTTAGTCCAATTAACTTTGGCTTGATAAATGCATTGATTCCTAGCTTATAGAAAGCTACACATCATCCTTTCAATCTTCTTAGTAATACCTTTGGCTAAAAAATATTAGAGGACCAATAAACATGCAGAGAATTTAGAATAGATTTGATTAGTTGTAGTCTTTTAGCAAAGAAGAGTGCATGATTACACCAATGATTAATGCATTTATGCACCTTCTCAACTAGTTCTTCACACTCATTAACGTGTATTCTCTTGGTGGATATTCACAAGCCTAGTTTGGTGAAGGGAGCTTATTTAATATGCAGTCCAGAAACTTAAGCGAGCCAATTAGATATAGGTAAAGTAGTATTTGATATAACCCTAAAACCTTTATTATAGTTCACCCCTAGACTTCATAAAAGTTTTAATGTACTTAAGAAGGTCATGAGAATCCTAATTGAGCAATCATGGGCCTTAGAAAAAAGCATGAGGTCATTTTCAAATGATAGGTTAAATATACTAAGTTTCTTGCATTTAGTATGAAACTTAAAGCTATTGTCATGCATGATATTGAACTTCATCAGTGTATGTAGAGCTTCCATGCATAAGATAAAAAGGTAAGGTGATATGGGTCTCCTTGCCTCAAGCCTTTACCCCTTTGAAAAGTGCTTGGAAGGATGTAGTTGATATGCATTGCCATATCCATTCCCTAAATTTAGCTAGAAAACTAAAAGCTTCTAGCAAATGTAAGATGAATTCCTAGTTAATAGAGTCATACACTTTATAAAGGTTTAGCTTAATAGCAAAATTCTTAAAAGCTTTCTTGATATTGTCATCTTTAAGAGTTTCTTATACTATTAGCACATTATCCCTAATTAATCGATTATGTAAGAAAGCTACCTGTGTTTCATCAATCAAGGTACTAAGGATTCCTTTTATTCTAGTAACCAACATCTTGGAAATAATTTGGTAAAGTGTGTTGTAGTAAGCAATTATTCTGAATTCATTCAGAGAATAAGGGTTAGTAGATTTAGGTGCTAGGAATTGGAATATCTTGTTTATGAATTTCAATAGTTTTCCTTTCACAAAGAACTCTAAAATGTCCTCTATAACCAATGTCCTAATTTATGGTCATGAGTTTTGGAAGAAGAAGCCATTCAAACCATCTAGCGCAAGTGCATTTTTAGGATTAATTTCTAAAACAACTTTTTCAACATCTTGAGAGGTAAATGGTCGACATAATTCTTGAGATTCCTCTACTTAAATTTGTTGAGTGATAAAACTTCTTAGAGTAGAAACAAATGAATTGGTAGAATTAGGAGAAGCTAATAAATTTTTTAAGTAGAAGTAAGTTTCCTCGTGATGGTGATTGTGAAATACATAAGTTTTACAATATGTATAACCAAGAACACACTAAACACTATCATAACACAAGTAAAGAAAAGTGTACTTATCGGATGTAATATAATCATGATGAGTCTAGGTGTTGAACCATAAGGATTCTTATTACTAACGAATTCCTATTTAAATCTAGCTAGTTATTTAAAATTGAAAGGTTGGTTAATTAATTTAATGATTAAAAGAAACAAAATAATTAAATTACAATGCTAGACAAACTTATAAAGAGAAACAGTCAATAATAGAGGTAGGATTCAGGTAATTAATCCCTTTAGGATATGTGACTACTCATCATTTATCTTTCTTTAACTGCATCGTAGATTCCTTAATGTAAATCACACTCTTGCTCAAGCTATTCAATTTAATTAAACTAGGGAAAGTTCTCTCTATCCCATTCTATTGAATTGAATGCATTAACCTCTTTTATGAAATCTATTGTTTTGGTTAAATTCACATATAATCCTGAAGTCTCATGTAGGACTGTCTCTAACTCTATGCAAGATGTTTTATTCAAGGAATGATCTAATGCATATAAGAAATTTTGCAATCTTAACCATACACATAATTAAAGCTTAGAAATCAATGTTTACATTCGCATAACAATTGAATCCAAAGTAAATAACATCCACGAAAAATTCTAATTAAAAAATCAGGAATAAAGAGTTAAAATAAGAATAACAAAAGCATTACATCTTAGAGTTTAGCTCCCAAAGCATAGTTTCCATCACCTAAACAAACATAAAGACAAAAAATGAATAATAAAGCTCATGATAAGTCTTTTGGAATCCTTGAAATCTTTATGTTGAATGATGAAATCCTTCTTTAAACCTCGAGTTCTTGCCTTTGGATGCTTCATCTTCCTTTATTTTTGGTTGAAACTATTGTGCATTGGTCTGTATACTAAATAAGCTCAATCATATCAATTAATTATCATGCAATTTAAAATTAAGACCAACTTATAACGATAAGTGTATCGGTTAACAAATAACAACGTGGAGTATTTTTAAGACTTCAGAATGTCAAACCCACAAGGAAAAGTTAGTGACTACTAGGTCACTCAGATTACAATTATCTAGAGAGATTAACATTGTAAAACTTAATGGTTAGAATCACTAAATTAACCTAAAGGACAACTAGGTTAAACTAAAAACTCCCAAACTTTGCAATGGAATTTAAGTTGCTTAAAGATTGCCAAATTGGATAATTAGCTAAGGATTAGGCTTTAAATTAATTAATTGAGTTATAAAATGGATTCAAATGTCTAAACTGGAGTCTTCACTAATTCAATGCAATACTATGGTTAAGTCAATGTTTTATCTCTAATGATCCTAAATTGAAGTTTAGTCATTCATCAATTTTAGGCATTAGGTCATCCTAAAATCCATTTTCTAAGATTAATTCCCTTATAATTAATTACATTTTGGTCATTTATTGATTAAAATTGTGTTCTTTACTGATTTTTTCAATGATTAAAGTAGATTTCTCAAATCTTTAATAATCTAAAAACTTAATTTTAAATGGCAAATTTAAGACAAGCATTAAGAACTCAAAATAAACATATATTGTCATCGAATTATGTTTCTAAAATTCAATTAATCCATTTAAGAACTTGTCCTTAGCAAGAGATCAAATTAAAACATCATATATAACCTAGAAAATCATATTCAAACAATCAATAGCATGTTCTTGCATATATATATATATATATATATATGAATAAAAAGAATGAAACAAGTGAATTAAACTGTTTAGATTGCACCAAATTATGCTCCAAAGTGATACATAACCTTCGATCACCTTAACGAATTCCTAGAAACACTTAAAACAACTTGAAATTACAAAGAACAAAGCTAAAAATAAAACAGAAAAGAAAACCTAACATAAAGAAAGAAAGGAGAAAACCTAAGCTAAATCTGATTTAAGCTACCTAAATATGTGTTAATGTTATGAAAATTTGGTCTATAAAGCTTCATATATGTGTAAGCTACAAGTTGGAAGCAAGTGGAGTAAGTGGAGTAAGTTGCAGCCAATTAGGAGGGCGAGCCAGCTAGAAATGTCTCAACAAGTACTTAAATGGTGCTTGAAAAGGAGTCAAAAAATTCCAATTTAGTCCTACTGTTTAAGTTTCTAGATTACGCAAAATGGTAGATTTGCATAGTTAAATGGCCATTCAATTCACCCGCCATCTCTTGTTTTCTAGTTTTTCAATAGATTTCTCTAGATGTTTTACCATTCAAGCTTGAAATTTGCAATGTACATAAATCCAAAAGATAGAAAAATATTTTAACACCAATTTAGAGCAAATATACCTAAAATCTTAATCAGATTTACATGAAAATGTAATAAACTCATAGATTAACAACTCCCCCATACTTAGACATTTGCTTGTCCTCAAGCAAATCAATCCATCATCAATCTCAACATGGCCTATAAGCTTAAAAGATATTTTCCAAACCATCAAACAACAACACTAGAAAGATTTCCTTCGGTTTCAATCATAATAACCTAAAAGACGTTATACTACCAATTAAGTATATCAAGTCACAAACAGCCTTAAATTACTCCATATTTCTTAAAATTAAACTAAAATTACAACATCAATTTCTATATGCAAAATTAGTAGTACTAAAGCAAGATGTATCATCTTTCAAATAACTATTCATCACTTATTCATTCAAAATAAATCATAAGCCAAAAAGTTTGAGCATTTTGAAACTTAGTTGAGAAGTCACTCAATCCTTTTACATGAAAGTGAATATTTCATCGCTAATAGCCCTAGTTACTTAATTGAGTCACATCCCATCAATGTTAGCTTATGATTTTAATGCATTTTGGTATCCATTTGATGACAAATTAAGGTACATTGCACCCAAATTGATGCTAAAGTTTTTGATTATCTATTTAATTGATGTACCTTGCAATTAGAAGATTAAAAGGTAAGAAAATAAGAGAAAATGCTATAAAAATTTGGATTTTAGGAGTAAAATGACAGCTTATTTGTACCACCTTTTAGCTTTGAACAATCTCCATTTTGCTTAATCTAGAGACTTAAACGTGGGAGGTTAAATAGCTTCTTTTTATTCTCTACTAAGTGCTGTTTAAGTACCTATCGAGCTTTTTAGTTGGATCTTTATTTCCAATTGGTTGCAACTTGTATAACTTTCCTCCAACTTACAGCTAACATATATATTGAAGTTCTGAAGTAAAAAACAATAAGAAACATAGAAAGAAACATGTTTTTAGAGTAGATTTTCATATTCTCTCAAAGTTTAGGGATCAATGCTTATATGCTTCACATTTTCTAGTTTTATTTACAGATCCAGCCTATATTTGAGGATTATAAAGTTCAATAATGTATCTTAGACTTATAGACATGTTTGTAGCTACTTTTAGTGCATTCAAAACTCACTTTCTATTTTGAAATCCACTATTGTGCTTATATATTCAAGATCATAACAAACATGATGGATATGCTTTCTTTCTTAATCCAAATGAGTGGTTGAGTTAATTTTTGGTTGTGGAATGTTAGTAGATTATCTGTATGCATGCTTGCATGTGATTTAAGGGCTATCTTTTACTTAATTGAATGCTTAAAGCTTGTCTTGAATGGATCATTTAAGATAAAGATGATAAATGTTTAAGTAAAGAACCAATCACTTAATCCATTGGAAAATCAATAAGTGACT
>JAOXYD010150671.1:0-10504 GCA_028565735.1 Pinacopodium congolense | reverse complement strand
CTCTATTTCACTATACATATAAATTTATAAATAATCAATTCATAATATTTTTTAGTTATGCCTTAAATTAACTTCAATTAAATCATTTATTTATGAGTTATAACTAAAAAATCATTAATTGATAACTCCAATTAAATTAACTCTAAAATATATATTTATATTCATAGTACTTATATTAAAAATAATATTGGGATAAAAATTTTAAATTTTTGAATAATGAAATAACTCTAAAATTTTGAATAATTTAAGTTAATTATTTATAAATTTATTAATTATGATTTTTAATATTTCAATTCTTTCAGTTCTTGTCAAAAGTAAAAATTTGCAATAGTAAAGTAAAGATTCAATATCTTTATTTCACTATACATATATATTATTATTTTATTTATTTATTTATTTATTAGTTATGCCTTAAGTTAACTTGAATTAATTAATTAGTTAGTTAGTTATAACTAAAAAATTATTAATTGATAACTCCAATTAAATTAACTCTAAAATGTATATTTATATTCATAATACTTATATTAAAAATAATCTTTGGATAAAAGTTTCAAAATTCTAAATAATGAAAATAACTTTAAATTTTTGAATAATTGAATTTAATTATTTATTTATTATAATTTATTAATTATAATTTTCAATATTTTTATAATTAAATAATTAAATAATTAAATTAAGCGAAAACAAAGTTTACAACCTAAACAACACAAAGAAAATAGCAAGGGCCTAAACCAAGCACTAACTATAAAGCCCAAACAAAGGATAAAGCCCTCTAACAACAGATAAGCAAACACACTCTATTAGCAAAGAGACAAGGAGTTCTAGTAAAGGCCGAGAACATAAAGAAAACCCATCGCTAACCTACAAAAGGAAGAAACCCAACCGAGGACCTGCCAAACTAAACCTAACAATAAGCTGACACCAATGGCTTGCCTGCTACTGAGCTCCAAGAGGTAACCTCCTGGTTGAACCTACTGAAAGGCCACCCCTCTGAACCATAACAGAACACAGAAGCTACTCTTTAATCTACCTTATAGTCTCATACAGGACCCGCTCTTTGACTGTTTCTAGTTGTCTAAAACATCTAAGTTTCCTCTCCTTCCAAATATTATAAGCAGTAGACCCCAAGGTAACCAAAGCCAAAGTTAAATCCTGACTCAAATTATGCTTCATATTGACAAACCAGGAGATAATAGCATCAAAAGAAGAATGAGAGATGTCAAAACTAAAATACCTTTTGATATTAGTCCAAGTGAACCCAGAATAATTTCAACTAAAGAACAAATGGGGGATTGTTTCAGATAGGGAGGCATACAATCAACATCGAGGGGTTAAGTGCAGGAATTGGAGGTGATCCATTATAGACAGCTTATGATTAACACAAATCCAAAGGAAAAAAGGAAATTTTTGGTAAAAGAACCTTATTACAGATTATAGAGTACCATTCTTGAACTGGGCTAGCTTCACGAAATAACCTGCGACAAGAAATATTCATGAATTTGCTAGACGAACCCTCAAGCCAAATGTAACAATCTTCCCGATCTGGGTTAGACAGATAAGAAAGGACAAATTACAGGGTGATCTAAAAGAAGGGAACTCCACTTGCTGCCTCAGATATAATCTTTGACATTTTCTTTCTAAAGTCACATTAAGTCGTAACTGCCTAAAAAGATCTAAATTAGACAAAGAACCTAAAGGGCTTCAGTTGTCAAAGAAGAACGAAGCAACCTCCCCATTGCCTATCGTACACCTGATACTACCAGTGAAGGACTGTCTTAGCTGTAACAGGTTTTTAAGGATCTTTCTAGGAATCTACCAAAGACTGCCCCCTTTCAAAATATACTGAGAATTCCATCTAACCCAGAGTGCACTCTTATTATCTAGAAGACGCCATAAACGTTTTCCCATAAACACCTTATTGCTGAGCTGGATAGGATAGATACCTAGCCCCCTTCCTTAATAGGTTTGCACACCTCGATCCACTTAATTTTCGCTAAGTATTTTCGATCTTGATTACCTACCTAGAGAAACTTTCAAAGCATTTTCTCAATAATCTTAATTAAACCTTTGGCTAAAAAGAAATGGTCAGTCCAATAAGTATGCAAAAAGAGTAAAACCAACTTAATTAGTTGCAATTTACCACCATAAGAGAGAATTCTGTTACTCCAGCAATGGAGCCTCCTTTGAATACGCTCAATCAAGCAACCACATTCAGAATAATGTAACATCCTAGTAGTAATAGCCAACCTTAGATAGTTGAAAGGGAGATCCTTAACTGGCAAACCTGTGAGCTGAGAGTACCAACATGCATTACTCTTAGCAGAGTGAGATAAAAACATAAAGCTTTTGGAAGGGTTAAAAGCCAGCCTAGACCATCCTTGGAATGTATGCAAAGAAGCCATTAAGAGACTTAAAGAGTGATCGTGCACTTTAAAGAAGAGCAGAAGATCGTCAGCAAATGCTAAACTATGCAAATGCACCTTTCAACACTTAGTATGAAATCTGAATGAAGAATCATAAGCAATGTTATAAGAGATTAATCTGGATAACATTTCCATTCCCAAAATAAACAAATAAGGGGAGATAGGATCCCTTCATCGCAGGCCCTTTTTACCTATAAACAGAGGTATAAGTTCACCATTGATGAGAATACTAAAGGTTAAGGTAGAGATCCATTGCCAAATCCAAGTTCAAAAAGTAGTAGGGAAACCAAAGGCCTCAAGAGCATGGCTAAGAAAATCTCAACTAATGGAATCATATGCCTTATGAAAGTCGATCTTCATGGCACAACTTTTGGAATAATTTTTTCTGAGCATAACCTTTGAACAATTCTTGAGCTATAAATATATTTTCACCTATCAATCGATTCTCAATAAACATAACTTGATTCTCGTCTACTAGTAAACTCATAACATGCTTCAATCTCATCACTAGCATTTTAGAAATAATTTTATAAGGAAAATTACAGTAAGAGATCAGTTAATATTAAGACAAAGAGGTAGGATGTGATACCTTAAGAATGAGGCAAATGAAAGTCTTGTTGATTTATTTTAACATCCTGCCCTTTCAAATAATTTCAGCACAACCCCAGTGATAATATCCTTGATAAAAGGCCAAGATTTTTGAAAAAAATGTCCATTGAGGTCGTTTGGCCCAGGGGCCTTGAAAGGGTTCATAGTAAACATCGTTCTTTCCACATCACTGGCTAAAAAAGGGCGGACCAAATCTCAAAGGATAGTTATCGGAAGCACCTGAGGCACTAAGGACTTAAGGAGTGCAGGGGAGGTAGAACTGGAGGCCGAAACCCCCAATGAGGACCTGGAGTATGACATAGCCTCATGCTTAAAGTCCACCTGAGACGAAGCTATTCCACTAGCTAATCTAGGTAAGGAAATTATCCGATTATGGTTATTGCAAGCACAAATGGAGCGGTGAAAAAAAGTAGAGTTCCGATCGCCGTCCGTCAACCACTAGATACGAGATCGCTGCTAAAGGAGGGAATTTTAAGTGGAGAGCACTTTTGCTTGGAGTTCTAAAACCTGTTTCTCTTTACTGAGCAATGCGGCATCGCAATGACGAGAATATAATAGATGTTGAATGTAATGGAGTTGTTGTTGGAGAGCTAAAACCTCCTTATCTATCCCTACTCTATAGCCAGCATTCAAGATTTTAAGTTCCTCTTTGATAAAGTAAAGCTTTTTCACACAATGGAAGACTTTGACACTAAGCACTTCGTTTGCTATCCCCCTGACCAATGCCTCATCAAAACCCTCCACTATTATCAGATAATTGTTGAAACGGAATGGAAACTTCTTCTACCACTGTAGAACATATTATAAACGAGAATGGGGGAATGATTGAACATCAAAGGATCAAGGAAAGTATAACTACTATCAGGAAAAGCAGTTAACCAGCCTCCATTGACTAGAGCACGATCTAATTTCTTCTAAATGGATAGCCTATCAGCTTGTTTGTTGCTCTAAGTAAAGAAGCAGCCATCGAACTTCAATTCTATAAAGCCAGTCTGAACTATGCTCTCACTAAAGTCTGAGGATGACCTAATATCTAAGAGATTGCCTTCAGTTTTTAAGTGGAACAAGATGCAATTGAAATCCCCCAGAATGAGCCAAGGGTTAGAGGCTGGCATGAGTGATTGTAGATCCGACCAAATACACCGATGTTAGAAGGCAAAGTTGGAAGCATACATAAAGGAGGCATTCAACCGAAAATCAAAATGCAGAATTTTAACATCCATAGGCATAAACTGGTCTCTTTCCCGAAGGACTCGAGTTTCCACCACTAGAAAATCAAAACTGACAATTATTCAACCATAATGGTGGGAGGTATGATTAGATAATCTCTCCCAATGAGCGCCAAAAATTTTCAATCTTTGACCAACTTTGTCTCCAAAAGGCCAATTATCATTAGCTTGTCCTTGATGAATTCCTTCACCGCCTGTTGCTTCTTAAGGTTGGTAAGAACCATGACGTTCCAAAATACTATTAAAATAAGGCAGAGAATTTGAGGGATCCCCTTGGGCCTATTCTTTCTTTCTAGCTTTCTTGTACTGCTTGAGGCTTTGCCCCAATGACTCCGGCAAGCCTTCTAAAGTTGCAGCGTCAAAAGATTCAGCATGAGAGGATAAACCTAAACCTTTAACCTGCCTGCCACTTGAAGATCCTTCACTTGCTGAGGAAGTAGGAAATGCCATCTACTCCTTGCCCGTGCATGCGAACAATATGAAATCTAAAGACTAGCTGAGGCCAACCCCCTGAGTAACAGCGTTCTCTCCATTAGCATTAGGCAAAGCCTGGTGCCGAGGAGCAGCACCAGCTGGGGTAGGCGTTGCGACCCTAGGCCCCTGGCCTCTAGATAGGGAATTAGTCCTCACCTTCGTCGTGTCCAAAGCAACCCCACTACCATTTCCTGGTTTAACAAGCTCAAGACTCATCCCCACACCGGGGTTTAAATCACTCCCCAATGGCTGGGCTGAACTTTCCCCGGCATCAACACCTTTAGCTACCTTAATCTGTGATTCCAAAATCGGGGTGAGTGACCCCATTAACTTCTCATAACTCCCATATTGGAACCTTCTATCGATAGATTTCCAAGACAAACCTTGTTGCTTTAAAAAGGGCCTCCATTGATAGGAAACATTGATCCAATCTTCGACTAAAGACTTGCTTCTCCTAATCTTAACAATGTGATAGAATTAGGAAGGTCTTTACTCAAGTCAAAACTGACACAAACCTTAGCAAACCATGCCCCGTGTTTCACTATTGTATTTTCATCCATACACAGCGACTTACCAATATTAAATGCCAGAATACTAAGGCCATCAGTCAACCAGTATTCGAGAGGAACATTGTGCTAGTTGACCCATATAGGAAAACATTGCACTGCTTGATGTTAACCAAAGCCATCCCCAAATGCCAAAGCTAAAGGAAAATGGGAATGGAGTGGACGTGCTACAGCCCAGCCTTCATGACTCATTGAGTGGTCGAGGTGTTATTAAACTTAAACAATACCTAGTTGTCCTCTGTAAGGAGGGTTTCTGTCAACCCTTTACCTTTTTAAGTTTTCACAGCCCATATATTTATCAGAGGAGATACAGGTCTTTTACCTAGGAAAAACCCCACCAGCGTGGAAGGCCAGGCCTGGGCTCCCACTTGCAACATTTTAATATGAGGAGATACCAGACGTTGGTCGTCCGACCCCTTAGTGGGCCAGTACCACAGGGAGGAGTCAGCTGAATCTCTGACCACCTGTTTCCAATTCATACGAGCTGGACCACCAACTGGGAGGTAAGGAGCACCAGAGCCTGCGAGGGACTAGGATGGCACAGGGAGGAGGCTCACCTGCAAGCCCGACGACACAGAGCCATAGGAAGATCCAAGGAGGGACGGGATGGAAACATCATCAAGCGTCACCATGCCAGCCACAGACCTACTATTGAGACCCACTCGAGAGGATCTCCATAAATGGATCCCTTAAGCCCCATTGACGCACCAAATCGCAGGTTGGAAGAGTGGAAGACCAAAAAGAGCCAAAATCCAGCGAATTGAAGGAAGGGTCGCGTAGAAAGGAGTGAAAGGTCTTATCAATTTTTTTAAATATAATTTCAACGTTTCAATTCTTTTAATTCATGTCAAAGTTAAAATTTTCTCTATATATATAAATTATTAATTGAATTTATTTATTAGTTATACCTTAAATTAATTTGAAATAATTTATTTATTTATTGGTTATAACTAAAAAATTATTAATTGATAATTCCAATTATTTTTATTATTCAAAATTTTTTAAAAAAATTTCATGATTATTTGTAATATAAATATTATGTATATAAATTTATATTTTAAAAAAGAAAAATATAATAAATTACATTTTATAATTTAGTCAATTTATCAAACACCCCCCAAACTTTGAAAAAGTTTCAGACATTCCCTTGAATTTTGAAAAAAATTTCATATACTCCCTTGAACTTTAAAAAAATTTCAAACAACCCTTACCATGTAACTACCACGTCAGCATTTCTGTACAGTCACCTCATCATGTCATCTGCCACATCAACACTATTACATAGTCAGTCGCCACGTCAATAGGTCAACTGTCATGTTATTCAAAAAAATTTCAAGAGGTCTGTGATATTTTCTAAAGTAAAGGGATATTTGATAGATGGCAAAAATTCATGGAGACATTTTGATATTTACTCTTTTAAAAAAATTAAGTAACTTTATTCAAACATAAATCTAGTGTTTTTATTTCTAATGAATATAAGTTTTTTGTTTTTGTTTTTGTTTTCTATCTTTGTTTTGTGTATTTTCATCAATTTTTATTTTTTTCCAATTTTTTTCTTTTTTCAATTTTGCGTTATAGTTATGTGTTATTCCTTTCAATTTCTATATTATTTTCTTCTGTTTCTATATTTAAAAAATAAAAATAAAAAAAGAACCAAAATCAAATATCCCCTTAATTATAATGCCAAGTATCAATCCTAAAGCTTCGAGACTAAAACACTTGCTATGCAGGATAGATTACTCCAATGATGTACAAAAAGAAAAGACGTCAATTGGATGTGATCATATCAACGTTAATGCATCAAGTTTTATTAGAAGTTCAAAATTAAAGGTGTTTAATCAAGAATACTGTAAGATGGCTGGTGCTCTGAAAAAATATGATGTTGCACTCTTCGAACATCTTTTTATTTTATTTTCTATTAAAAAAATCAATTGTGAATTTCTTAACATAAGGTGTTGTTAGGTATGGATTTAATTTTAAGTTTTGATTTCTTATTTTTTAAAACACAGAAATAAAAAAATAGCATAGAAACTAAAAAAGACAACATATTAATATAATACAAAAACAAAACAATAGTACAAAAATTGAAAATAACACACAAAAACTAATACAAAAACACAAAAATTACAACTAAAAACTACAACCAACAACAATATCAAATAACACCTAAATACAAACTTTTCTTATACGCATTTTAGCGATATCACTAACCTAATGTCTCTATATGTTAGGAAGATGAAGAGTAGTAATTTATAGTAATTTGGTTTATTTTTTTATTTTTATTTTTATTTTTATTTTTACTTTTAATATTGGTATTAGTCTTTGTGTGGTTTTTGAGATTTTTGTGTTATTTTTAAAGGTTGTTATGATGTATTTACATGTTATTTATTTTAATTTTTGTATTATTTTTTAATTTTTGTATTAAAAACATAAAAAATAAAAAAAAACAAAAACAAAAAGAAACGTGTCCTAAGATTTAGTTAGAAGTCGTTGAATCAAATTCTATTAACTCAAACTCAGGATTTAAGTATTAAATTCGATCAATTCGAGATTGCCAATTACCTTTAACCCCAAACTCATGAGAAATCAATCAAATTTGACCCGCTCCAAAGTGAATAGTTCAAACTAAGTTTGACTGGAATTGAACTTGGATTTTCTGGTCCAATTAGGATCAAAACAGAGCTCGGGCTTGGGCTTAGTCAAACCTCGAGACCATTAGAAATAGGAAGAAAAAAAATAGAAATAAGATAAGTGGAACTTTCCGACAATAAACATAAATTGCATAGTTATTCCTTTGGAAATTTGCTTTGACATCCTCAAATTTCACTTTGCCCGTGAAGATCAAAAGAAAGGAATTGAGGATAGTTTAGAAGTTGAAAGCTAAAAATTTTTAAAAGTTGACTAGAGAGCCCTTAAACGAGAGCCTTTATAGGAAGTTAGGGGCTCCCATTTGGGATTTGGTGGTTTTTAACAAAATTTTATAAGAAGACCAAAATCTCAAGGGTGACAATCACAAGTTTTTAGCTTTAAATTACAGACTACAATCGCAATTATAATTGTAATATTAAGATTACCATAGAAATTGGTCAATTAATTGTACACACATCCTTTGAAAGCTAAAACTTTTATCATTTTATGGTTGATTTGGTTGATTTTTTTATTTTTTAAACACAAAAATTAACAAAATAATTTCATCGATTTCTGTACATTTTATTAATTTTTATATTTTTCAATAATTTCATTTTTATTAAATTTTGTATGTTATT
Source organism: Pinacopodium congolense (assembly GCA_028565735.1). Classification (NCBI taxonomy): domain Eukaryota; kingdom Viridiplantae; phylum Streptophyta; class Magnoliopsida; order Malpighiales; family Erythroxylaceae; genus Pinacopodium; species Pinacopodium congolense. The sequence continues at coordinate 1,937 of JAOXYD010150671.1, read as the reverse complement.
TTCATCGATTTTTATATTTAGAAAAATATAAACAAATAATCTAACCAAACGAAACTTTAGGATCCATTTAGTTCAGTTTTTTGTGTTTTTATTTTTGTATATTCTTATCAAAATTTGTGTATTTTTTATTTTATTCTGTTTTCTCAAAATTTTTGGTATATATGTGTTATTTTTTTCCGAATTTTTACTTTTTTTGTTTTTGTATCTAAAAAAATAAAAACAAAAACCTTAAACCAAAACCAAATCAAATAAGTCCTTAAATTACGTACTTGATATATTTGAACTTTATGAATCATCGTCAACCTTTAAAATTATGTCTTATCCGGTATAGTAATCAATGTTTTGAATATCGTACCGGTATCAATATCAGATTTATCTTTAAAATAGTACTGTATCGGTACCGGTCAATATCAGTACCGTTTCGGATAATTTTTTAAAATTGTAAATTAAATTTTTAATTTTATTTAGTTTGAAAAATAGTTTATAAATGTATAATTTTTAACTTAACTTTAAACTTAAAAAAGTTAAAATATATAATTTTGCTTTTTTAAAAAAAATTTAATTAAAAAAATTTTTTTTTTATTTTTTTCGGTACCGGTCGAGACCGACCGGTATCAACCGATATCAACTGGTACAAATCGATACCATTCAATATTTGAACTCGATACGAAATTAAGTAATTTTATCGATATCAGACAAAATTCAGTACAAAATTCAAAACTTTGATAACAATTGAATCATTAAGAGTCAAAACTTCTTTACAGACAGACCATAAGTACAATGCAGGTGAGTAGCTCCAGTTATGGGCTGTCTTATCCATTTAAATGGTTAAAAAAAAGCATAATAATAGAAAAGAAATGAAGATTTTTTATTATTATAAAAATAAATAATATGTACATGTATTATAAATCACAATGACATTTTATCCCTTTATTTATAATATAAACTCTGCTTGTCTTACTTGTTACCGACAGAGTTAATACTATGAATAAAGAGCTAAATAACATTAAAATATATTTACTTACATGAAGTCAATCGACAATTAAAAAATTATATGATTTATGATGTTAATTTCTATTATACTTAAGAGGTTAGAATTGTGAAAAGTTGGAAAATTATAATCGATTGATCATTAACCTAATTAAAGATTAATCGATTGATCATATTACTAATTGGCCAATGCCATAAAACTCGATAAGGTTGGTGCCTACCAATATTTGGCACCGATAAAAAAAAATAGTGTTTTCCAGCTGTTACGACTCAGGGTACGGTGAGTAAGGTGAAGTTTCATTGACAAGCAAACTCGTTCACCATTCCCCATACTGTCTATAATTGAATTCTTCCTTCAGCTGCTTCGAGACAGTTATGCATGAATTGTGATATGACCTCAAGGAACGGTCTATCAGTACTGGTGCAAGTTTCAGACACAACTTAAAACTCCCGAGTTTGAAATTCCATACTTTGGACCAAGGTAATTGGTATCGCAGTGTGGTACCGATTTTTATTTTAAAATAGTATTATGTTTATATCAGTTCCATATTGATTGGTATCTAATAATTTTTAAATTTTATAAAAATAATTTACAAATTTTATAAAATTTACAAAATAATTTCTGTATATATTTATAAGTATGATTTTAACATATGTTAACTCTCAAATAATTAATTAACACAATAAATATAATACAATTTTTATATAATTGATTGTATTAATTTTCATAATATTTATTTATTGTATTGTGTATTAATATGTATTAATTTTCATAATTTTTTTCCAAATATTAATTCATTCGTATAATTTATTGTATTAATTATATATTAATATTAATTTAACATATTAATATAATTTTATATCTTTTTCAAATAAATCCCAACATGAAATAATATATTGTCATATAATTTCTATTAATTAATAGAAATATTCTACTACTAGTAATA
>JAOXYD010150650.1:0-10504 GCA_028565735.1 Pinacopodium congolense | reverse complement strand
CTCGAATTAAATTGTTAAATTGTGCAAGAAAGATAGATTAATTTGAGCTAATTTTGTATGTGGCCAACCGCAATCACCTGTTGAACAAACTTTTTAAGTATGCCTATTGCATCAGTATCTCCATTTCCATTAAAAAATGGGTTTGACTCACACTACCTGTTATGATAAATATTTATGATCTAAAAAGAGGACAAAATAGAATCTTTGTCTAAGGAAATGTGTTGAAAAAGGGCATATGTATAGGATCTTTCAATGAGAAAGTGATTTTAATCTCGTTTAAAATGGAATCTATTCCAAACATACATGCCATGGCTATTTACTTCCAAATTGTATAAATATCTTAATTTCATAATTTGACATACCTTTCCATACCTATCATTAATACGTTTTCTCAAACATTATCATTTAATTGATAAGTATGGAATTTTATTTCATATAATTAATACTTCATACTTTAAAATTTTTATTGATTGTTAAAGGAAGCCTTGTAAGAATTAATTAGCGAGATTTTCAGTCGATAGAATGCAAAAAACTACTCATGTGATAATATGAGTCAAAATATCACACTTTTAACACTATCTAGCACAGCTAAAGTTATACAAAACATATCTTATCAATTTTAAACACTTCTTCTAAACCCCAACACACACACACACACACACACACACACACACACATGTAGGAAAATTGTTCTCTAAAATATTTTGATTCAACAAAAGTATTATTAAAAACATTACTCTCACAATTTATCTTTATTATGAAACTTATATGTTTAAACGTTAATCATGAATATAATATTTATGATTTACTTTATTAAATCTTAATCCTTCATTCAACATCTTGTTCTTTAAGTATCATCATTTTTACTCTAATACTTCAACTTGGGCTCCAAATTGTGTCTCTCAATACCCTTTTCCCAAAACTATCTTTTCAATACATCAGAACACAATAAACACATTAATAATAATTTTTTAACATAAGATGAAACTCTGGTTAGATCAATTAGCACATAACGATCATTTTGAATCTAACTGATGAAGTCTTTAGATAGGCGGCTAATGAAACAATGGTTGCATCATTATGGATAAAGGTAGAAAGTAAGTATAAAAAGAAATCCTTAATAAACCATTTATACCATAAACAAGATTTTTGTACCTTAAAATGTTAGAAAATCCATTTGTAAAAGGTCATGATAATAATTTTAATTGAACCATTTTAAATTAACAAGATGTTAAGGCCCCTACATTTTAACTATTTCTTATCCTTAAGCAATGACTTAAAAACTCCACTTAATTAATATCAATCAAAAGTTGAAAGCTAATTAGAAACAAGTTGAGACCAACTAATGTCATTTATTTATTGCAAAAATCTTAACTTTATCATGGCAAAAGATTTTTCATGACATGCAAAACACAATGTTAGTAATAAAGTGACCATCAATGTGTAGTATCAAGCATCCAAGTCATTTTGCATCATTCATCATGTAAATTTTGTTAAAGATGTTTAAGACAATGAAAACAAGGCACAATTGAATATGGATAAGTTAACTGGAGATCCCATAGCCTTTTGATGCGAGGGTAAACACCTTGTTATGAGTAACCCTTGATTACCTAACTAGGACACTCTTTTTTGTTTGTTTGAGATGTCTTCTAACTTTTTGATACAAAACTGAACATTTTATCATGAACACCTCTAATTACTTAGTTAGATCACCCTCTCAAATGGATACTAGCTCCAATCATAACTTTATCCTTTGTATTAGTTCAAAGATGGCAGAGTGAAAAATATACTCTTTTAGTAAAACCAACACACTTTTTTTTACAAGCTATTATGCATCTTATTCCTAAAGTCACATGAAAAACCTTATAAAATGTCCTTAAACATTTATCATCATGAAAAGAGGTCACTAAAAACATGCAAAGTGCTAAAAAAAAGAAAATAAAAAAATGTTTTATGATAGAAAACATTCAAGAGTTGATCTATGTTTACTAAATCAAAGACATCAATTAAATTCAAATACCATAACTAATAATTGACTAAAAATTGAGATTATTTTAAGATGTAATATTCATATCATTACCATTAGACTCGCAATAAATCAAGTGAAAGTGATTAAGTTTTAATCCCCATCCCATAGTTAAATTGAAAATTATCTTTAAAATAAACAAAATAGGTGGAATAGGAATAAAGAATACTCCCCTGAATTATGTAGGCCATGAAAGTCCTTTGTGAAAAGAATTGTGGCTCACTTTCACGTCTATAATTAAAATAAATAAAAAAGTAAAAGAACTCAAAAGAATAGTAACTAAAAGCCTATCTAGAAAAGAGAAAAGTTATAAAAGCTAATGAAATGGTTGGGTTTTCTCCTAATAAGCCCTTCTTTAATGTCTTAAGCCGACCCCTATTTCATGAACTATCCATAATTAATTAGGAGTTCAACTTTCATAGGAAAACGACACAAATGAGTTAAAAAAATAATAAAAACCACCCTTGAAACTAGCTCACATGTAGTAAGATGTTGCATATCATAAAAAATTTCAAACATTATCAAACAATCAAACTCCATGGTCAATTCTCTACTAAGGTCATTAATCATCACTTGAGATGTCTTTAAGAATGGCCTTCCTAGAAAAATAGGTGATGAGTTAGTAGAATCCTCATCTTTTATGTCCAAAACATAAAAGTATGTAGGAAACACAAGATTGTTAATTTGTACTAAGACATCCTCAAGTACCCTCATGGGTAAGTGTCAGAAACATTAGCTAATCAAAGAATAAATTGAGTTTCTTTGTAATAACACAAATGAAAATCTTTAAAAATGAATAAAGGCAATATGTTAATAGTAGCTCTTAATTCTACCATATATGAATGTGTTATTTATTTTTTATGGGAAAAAAAATATATGAGTGATAGAAATGTGTTTTATTATATTTTTGTATGCCAATTAATGTAATTTTATTCCTATTGTTTGTTTAAAATTCTTAATTTGTGTTATATTGTAATACCCCTTTTGGATGAATTACGAAGCCAAATGCTGAAGGTTATATAAATATTGGAACAAATAAAAATAAAAGAAAAAAAGGCAAAGCAAGCTTAAAAGACCAAGTCAGGACACAAATATTCAATGACATCATTAATAAAAAGGACAAGAGTAAGACATTTAAAGGAGGAGCAGAAAAAGACCAAGGAAAGCTTAAGAATGAGAAGGACATGTGTCCCACTCCATGAAGCAGAAAACAAAAGCTAAACGAGCTTTCCATGACAAAAAGAAACATGATTAACAAAGGCTTTCAAAGCTTTCAAGGAGAAAAACACATTTTGCATAAAAGGTAGGCTGTTTAAAGCATACAATGAAAATGCAAGGAGGAAGTTTCATTAGAGTGAGTGGAATACCCAATTCTAAGATGTAAAAAGAAAAGCTAAAATAAGCTTTCTAGGAGCTAGAAAATGATATAGGTCAAAAAAGGAAAGATTGGAGGCTTTTAATAAGGAGAATAAAACAAAATCATTAAAAGCTTTAGAGAAGGGGAAGATAGCGTTTTATTTACAAGGAAGCAGTGTTTTATTTACATTAGAAGCTTTCCTACGCATAAGAAATGGCAACATTTTAAAGAGGAGAGCTTTCCATATAAAAGCTTGATAGAAGGCATTTTAAATAGGAGTGGAGAGCTTGCTTCCTTGCAAGATGGCAGCAACTTGTTTTCTTTCCTTTTGTTTTTTCTGTTCTTTTTCTATCATTTTCCATGCTTTTTCATATTCCTTACCTAGTTTTTCATTTTTAGCAATTGCATTTCCTTGTTTTAGTTTGTGTTAGATTCTATTTATTATTGTTTAATGCCTTAATTAGTTGTAATGTTTGGGTTGTTTTATGACTTTTTATGGTATAAAGTTGAGTTTTTCATTAATGGATGCCTAGTTTAGTTTTTAATAGTTTTTTCTTTATTTTCTAGCCCTTTATCTATGTACTTTTATTTTGGTTATTATTAGTTTATTATTTATTTTAATTAATTTCATAATGTTAAGCTAATTTTATGTTGGGTTAGAAGATATTTATGGAAATTTGGACGAATAATTGTTGGTATTGATTAGGTATTAATTGGGATTTGTGATTTAGATCAAGGTTGGGTTGGAATTGTGGTTAAACAGCATGAATTAGTGATTAATTCTTAGGATTAGCCATCCTAAGTATGATTTCTAGTTTAATTACTAGGTCAAGGCTTATTATACGTAATCGTCTGTAGCCAATACCATAAGTTGCAATAGGTCAACTTGTTTTGTTAATGAACTTAATGAACTTAATCTAGGATTTGAATTCTCTAAGTTACTGATAGTTGTGCATTGGTATAGGTTGTTTTAAGTGTTTGACTTGTGTTTCTTGCATGATGGGTTGATATTATTGTATTTTAAGAATTATTTTATGTGTTTTTATTTAGTATGATCTTAATTATTATTATTATTTTTATGATCGGTACTAACTTGGAGTAAGTTTTGATTATTTTAGTATTTTTATTTTTATTTTACATTTTATTGTTTAATTATCGATTTTGGGTTACAATTAAATTTTATTGGTATATTTATTTATTGTGTAGTGTATATTGAAGTTGAAAAGTGAAGTTAGAAGAAAGTGAAATAAAAAAAGAGAGAAGAAGTTCAGATTTTGGATGAGTGAAGAATGAAGAGGGAAGAATGAAAGGTAAAAGAACTAAGGAAATAACCTAGTATAACTAGGAATTTCATGTAAATCGAGGAAAAATTTGAAGAAAACTTGGCTTCGTTCCTGCTGCTATGGAAAGTTAAGTCGAGCTTAACTCTATAACTGCTACCTGTTGGAGGGAGCTAAACGTGCTGGACTAACTAAGCCCACCAAGCTCCCTTGCCCTTGTTAGAGATCACCCATGTCTACCAACGCCTGGAGTGGCTTAGGACCTGCATGGACCTAGCAAGACTGCTTCCGTATGGATTGAGGCCACTAGAGTGAGCCAGGCTACTAGAAAACGAAATAAAGTAGGATCTAGAAATAAAAAGGAAATGACACACAGCCCTAGTGAAGAGACAGTAGAATCGATACATCAACACAAAGTCAGCACTCAAAAAATAATTATTCAGTGGAGCAACTAGGAGCCACACCAAAGCAATATTTGGCTGAAAGAAGGAGACTGTCGCACACCAAGGCACATAATCTTCCTCTCCAACTCAAAACACAAGCATCAAGTTTCAAGCTTCAAACTTCAAGAGTTATTTTTCCATATTTTTATTATTATTTGTATGTATTTGTATTTATTTTATTATGTTTTTATATTTTGAATAATATGGCTATGATTGACCTTATTTCTAAATTAAGTGGCTAAAATATTTCTAGGATTTATTGTTTGAATTATTTAGGAACCTTTGGTTGTTGATTTAATGTTATGAATGCTTGTGTTTTTTATTGAGCTTAAACCCTACAAAAAATCAAGAAAGTGAGTTGGGTAATCTGTCTTAAATGTATAATTAGAGTTGGTGTTCAATAGATCTATAGACAACAAGTTATTTATTTATTAGGAACATATTTCGATAAATTGATATACTGCCTATAAGATAGCTTTGTATTTAGTTGAATGTCTAGGAAAGGATTTGCATGTCGACAGATCCCAAAGTTGATCCTAAATTTATTTAACTAGTGAAATGTAGTTACACCTTGAGAAAGGCTATCTAAAATATTAGGAAATCTTGAACTAAATATAAATTAGATCAATTAAACCAAAAGGAAACAAATAGAGATAACAACAAGTGCTATTCTTGAATCTTGATTTTGTCCAAATTTTCATTTGCAGTGATGGCAATTGGTTGTGTTGCTCACTTTTGCTACCAATTTGTTTTCATTTTACGTATTTATTTTTATTTTATTTCTTTAATTCGATTTCTTGAACAAAGTGTAGGCCAAGTTGATAGGGTGTATAAATACAATCCTCGTGGGATCGATATTCATTCTTTACTACAAATATGACCCGTATATTTGCTGTTTTGAGCATAAAACTAGTAGTTTGCTTTACCATCAACAAGTTTTTGGCGCCGTTGCTGAGCATTGTTTTGTTTATCATCTTATTTAGTTTGGTTGACTTTGATTTGAAAATTTTTTATACTCTTCCTTGTGAATTTTCAGGTGTTTGAAAACAAAGAGCACGAGACGGTCCAAGAAACTTAGTAATGCAAGGATTCAAGGAATAAAAGAGGCAATGATTTCATTTGACATGGTGACAGCTCTTCAAGGATAGCTTTCAGCCCTTAGCGAGTAATTAAGCAACTTACAAGGTACATCTTCTTCTTCTTTTAGAATTGTTTAGTATTTGTAGTAAAGAACAGATATCGATCCCACGAGAATTGTATTTATACACCCTTTTAATTTAGCTTGAACTTTGTTCAAGAAATATATCTAAAAAAATTAAATAAAAAAAATAAATGAGATGCAAAAAAATTTGGAAGCTAGAGCGAGCAACACAACCAATCGCCAACATAACAAACTGAAATTAAGAGAAAAACAAGATTTAAGAATAAGACTTATTGTTTCCCTTTGGCTAATTGATCTAATTTATATTTGTCCCAAGATTGCCTAATATTTTATGTACCCTCTCTCAAGGTGCAACTAAATGTCACTAGCTAAATAATTTAGGATTAACTTTAGGATCTCTCGACATGCAAATCCTTTCCTGAACATTTAATTAGATAAGAAGCTATCTTAAAGGCAGTATATTAATTTATCGAAATCTCTTCCTAATAAATCAATACCTTGTTGTCTATAGGTCTATTAAATGCCAACTCTCATTGTACATTTAACACAAATTACCTACCTCACTCTCTCAAGTTGTTATCGGGTTTATGCTCAATAAACAACACACAATCAACAACCAAAAGGTCCCAAATAATTCAAACAACAAATCCTAAAATTATTTTAGTCACACATAATAATAAAAATAAGTTTAATCGAGTCTATATTCTTGAAAGAGCAAAAAATAATAAAATAAAAGTAAAATGAAATTAAAATAAATTTGAAAATAAAATTATATAATTTGATGAACTCTTGAAGTTTTGCAGTTTGTGTAGGCTTGAAGTTTGCTTCTCCGCCAGAGCTGCCTCTTATCTTCATTTTTATGCGCAGTTACAGCTCGTCTATTGTCTGGCTTCTCTATTTTGCTGCCTGAAAACTCTTGCATTAATTCTGTCTAGGGCTTTCTCTCTTCTTGTTGTCTACACCACTTCTTTATTTATTTCTATCGCTCTCCCTACTATCTTTATGTCTGCACTCTGTTACTTCTTTATGTTTGGCACCTGGAGGGTGGACTGGGCGTTGGTGTCTTTTACAGCTGCTGCTCTTTTTCTGTTATGCTTGGTTTGATCTGCAAGGCTTGGTCTAGGGGAGGGGTCTGGCCTGGAGGCTAGAGGGAGGAAGGGTGCGTCTTGGGCTTATCCAAGAGCGAGGAAGGGTCTAGAGACGCGGTCTCAGGGGTAGATGGGTTTAGGCAGTGCAAGAGCATGGGTTGGCGAGCTAAGCAGCGGGTTGGGTAAAGGCTGGAGGCTTGGGACACGGGTTGGCGCACTGTGCAGTAGCTGGCCCGGATAAGGGGTAGGCTAGCATCTCGGACAGGAGACAAATAGGAGGGCGGGTTCGCGCTTGTCGGGCTCATATGTGCCATGCACATGGCTACTGGGGTCTTGGGCAGGTGGGAGTCTGGTGCAGCTCGCCTACGCTTCTCCATGTAGGCTTGGTGTTGGCTAAACTCCTTCATGCTCTTAGTTCATTCTTCATTCATGTTTCTTTTTTTTTCTTATTTATTTTCAACTTTAATTTTCAAATTTGATTTACCCTACACATTAAATAAATACACCAATAAGATTTAATTCTAACCCTAAATTAATAATTCAATAATAAAACCCAAACATAAACAAAAACACTTAAATAAATAAAACTTACTCTAAATTAATACTAAGAACAAATAAAATAATAATTAAAATTATACTAAATAAAAACACATAAAATAAATTTTAAAACATAATAAAAACAACCTATTATGCAAGAAATACATGGAAAACACTTAGAAGAACACATACGAAAACACAATTATCATAATACTAATAATGTAGGTGGTTAGGTGAGAGAAGAAGAACCTCTTAGATTTCAACAAGATCGCCTTAGAGCTTTGGAGAGCAAGATGGTGAAGATGATGGATAAGATGATGGATGTGTTGGGTTTTATGTTTGGAAGGATGGAGGAGAATCAGAAGCAGATGGAGGTCAAGTTTTATCCATCCACAACTTCGAGGCATAAGTAAATCAACTTGCTAATACTTTATTTTCTAGACTTATAGGTAGCCTACCAAGCAATACTGAAGAAAATCCAAGGGAGCAATTAACGGCCATCACAGTTATCTTAGCAAAGGAAGAAAACGATCCAATAGAGAAGAATGAATGCTCAGAGTAGGAGAGCCAAGAGAAAGTAGAAGAGAAGGAAGAAGAAGAGGAAGAGCCATATAGTGCTAACTTAGAGAATGGGTTGTGACCAAGCAAAGCTTAAAGGTGTCGACTAGGATGACGAGCCTCCATATTTATTGCCTACACCACTACAGAGACCATCTTGGGATAAAGATGATGCTCAGAAGGAGAGTGGATGTCATAGTTCGATGATGAAGTAGTTCGATTCCACTCCCCCGAAGCTTTGGAGCATCGTGCTGATTGAGAGCCTACATTAAAAAAACTTTTTCCAAGCTCTGTAGGGATTTTGAGCATGCTTTATGTTGGGCTCAAACATCCATTTGACAATGGATAATGTTGATATGCTAAAGATAAGCTAATGACCTTAAATTAGCATGTTTGTTTTTAATTTTCTTGTCTTTGTGTTTATTGTAGTTTTATTTTGATTTGATCGTATTTAGTTTGTTTTATATTTAGCTTATTTTCCATTTTGATCTCTTGATGTTTAGGCGACTTAATGATTGTATGAAGCTAGAAGGATTATTGTGCATCATAGCTTATTGGAGAATCAACGAAAGAAGATTTCCTACACTTTGGAATAATGAACACCACCATAAGCCCTTCTAACTTTTAATGTCCTTATGTTTTGTTTTTTATGTGTATTTGTTGAGTTTTGATGTTTTACTTTCCACATTGAGAACAATGTATTATTCAAGTGTGTGGAGGTAGTTTTTGCATTTGTGTTTTCATTTTTGAATGTCATTTAGGATGTGTTGTGTTTGTGTTGCATTTTTTACATTTTTGTTATTTAGGTTGAAAGTTTTAGGCGCATTAGTGTGTTGATTTATTTAAGAAATGGATCCAAACTTAAAATAATTTTGGATTCTGTTGCTATGATATTCTATCATGCAACATGGAATGAAATTGAATGAATAATTGAACTAGGATTAGGCTACTTGAGTAGAGAATAACCCATGTTAAGTGATAAAAGTAGTTGGTCGCATAAGCTTACTAAAAACTTGACACTTGAGCAATGAGGTAAGGTAGAGATGCATAATGAATTTTCATTTGAGCCAATGTAAGGATTGAACCTATATGAATCCATCTATAGTCATTTCGTTTCTTTATATGTGTGATGCTTCAATAGGATATTACCTTCAGAACTTGTTTTGAACTGGTTTGAGTCTACTAGATCTATGTTTAATAGAGATTATTAAGGCTCTTTTTGCATTAACCTTTGGTTTGAATGACCTACCTTTTATTATCCCTTACTAGCCCCGTTGAGCCTTAAACCTTTTATTTCTTGAAAACATCACATTTTAAAACCTAAAACCCCATTAGCTTATCGATTTACATGCTTAAATGATGCATTAGTCGAGATTTTTGGCTACATATTTTTTTAGGTGACTTGAGTTTAACGATACTGCTACTCTTTGAGTATATTTCATTTAGCTACTGTTTTGTTTATTTTTTTATTGTTATTTTTTAAAAAAAGAGAACAAAAAAAAGAAAAAAAAGAAAAGAAAAAGAAAAAGGAATAACATTTAGTAGTATCAAAGTGTGGAGTAGTGGTGTTATTCATTTGTATATGTCAAAAGTTTATCTTTGTCATCCTTTTGTGCACTTGATACTTTATGAATGCTTGTGTTTAACCCCTTTAACACTTTTGACCCACGTTGACCCTAGCCACATTACAACCGAAAACAAAGTCCTTTTGATCTATTTTAGCATGTAATCATTGTGGAGAAGAATTAGTGTATTAGCAAGCCTATGATAGTGTGATTTCCTATAGGAAGTTTGAGTGAAACACTAACCAAGTAGCTAAGTATCTAGGGCAAGTCAGGGTCGATCCCACAGAGAGCTAGAGTGAATTGCTATCTCTAATGTTCCTAAAAAGAAAACAAAACCCTTAAAAGCAAAGACATCAGAACTATATACTAAAGATAATTGATGAAACATAGACAAACAAAGACGAAACAAACAAGAAATACGAAAGCTGGGTGGAAGATATATTAGGAATTATAGACTTATAATCAATCCTCGAAATAGATAACTTGCG
>JAOXYD010150639.1:0-10504 GCA_028565735.1 Pinacopodium congolense | reverse complement strand
ATTATAAATTAAAATTAAAATTAGATCAATTTAAACTCTTTTTTATTTATATTTAATTTTTAAATTAGATATATTTAAATTCCTTTTAATTTATATTTAATTTTTTATTAAATATTTTATAATCATATAAAAAGATTGATGATCAGTAACATATCATAACCACTTAAATATTAAAAATATTTAAATAGTTTTGACTGATCTTCAAGTGCATAATTTTTTTTTCATATAATTCAATCCTTTCATCATATAATATTTCGATTAGACGTAAGATATTGAATTATTGTTTACTTTATTTGAGTTTAATCATATTAGTTCTCTATTATTAGAAACTGATTCTGTTAATAATATTTAAAAATTATTTTCAAACATGTCATTCTACTTGCTTAAGGATTTCCAAATTAATATTTATTAAGGATAATAAAATATTCTCCTTAATTAATTTAAAGTGATGAATCGTATATTAAATACTTAATAATCTCAATATGGTGCATTCTATATTCAATAACTTTTAAATGAAATATCATTGAATAGAATAGGTTATATGTAATATCATCGTAATAATTTGTATATGAGATACTTTAGAAATTTCAAGTCAAATTATTACTTATACAATCATTAAAATGAGCATTTCTATAAACATACAAGTAATCTTCTATAAAGAATTTTGAAGTGACTTGTTCTTTATAAGTACTCACACGTTTTTATAATTATCTCTACACTTTTGTATATGATATCAACTATTTCTTTTATAAAGAATAAATATAATTTGTGTTAGTCTTTTCACATTATTAATATTAAGTTTTAATAAAGCATTGACTGAAAATATTAAGGATAACACTTAATTACAATTAATATCATAAATTTGTTTGTAAAGTATATATAACACTTGTTGACATACATTACAAATTATAAAATTTCCCAATTCGAAGTAACCTTATAACATAGATAATAACAATCAAATCCCTAATTCAAAGATAATATGTATCACATCTCTTCATTCGTTCGATGAATAATTTTTAATTACATATCCCATATGCCTCAACGAATCAAATATCAAATGTTAATCAATCTAATACAACAGCATCCATTAATCAATATAATTTGGAAATGAAACATCAACTAGTCATCATAATACTGAATCAAAGTATATATAAAATCATAATAGGAGTCTAAAATAACATTTTACGATTTAGCTGGCCCACTTACAATGATGTCAAGGTGAAGATTTGAGTATAGAGGAAAATATCAAACACTACTACCTATCTCCTGAAAGATTTAGTGTGGAATGAGTGAACTGCTAACTCAGTAAAGGCAACTAGAATACACTCTTTCACACAATACATTTTAAAGAATAGATAAAATATATCAAACTTAAATCATACATCATATAACCAAATAATCATCATGAAATCACATTGATTATGCACATTATATGTGTTATAGTTTTAAGCAAAATCTATTATTTACTGAATATTATGTTATTTATATTTTTATTCTTATTAGGGTTCTACTTAAACTAGTAAGAGTATATTCAACAGACTGATAACCTATCTCATCTTCTCCTTATCACTTATCAATCTTAATATGGATATATATATATATATATATATCAATAATGGTATAGGGTACTTATCAATCACATCAAGTACCTTAGCACCATCCAAATGTGTAGTCAACTAATAGAGGATAACCTCCACTATATGGGATATCCCAACATCACTCTAATGCCTTGCTAAAGCACACAAGATATCCCGAAACTTAATTTATGGATAGGTACCTAATAAATCCTCGTAATTTAGTATCACATATCATACCAACAATACAGATTAAGCATTGAATATGTCTTATTCTAGATAAGAAACTATTTCATTATGTCTTTCAATTTCTCAATAACTCATAATTCTATCTGATCTTTCCTCATCAAAATATTTCTTATCTATATATTGTTTTACAAATTCTTGTATTCATGCGTAACTTGCAATTTATGCTATAAAATTACAAAATCCAATTATGTTATGCATCATAAAACACTCACATCATGCAATTCATATAATTTTGTCCTCCACTTAATCTAAACGATTTATCATATAATTTTTTAAAGTTTCAAATTTCATATAACATATATTCCGAATTCTAAAAAATATGTATCATAATACCATATACACACACAATTTATGCTAATATCATATTACATAAAAAATAATCACCTAATAGAAGTACATTCCAAATAAAAATTTAGGTACAAAGTTCATATTAATCACACAATTCATAACTGACGTATATTAGGAATACATTCTAATTAACCTCTTACCTGGAATCCAAAAAAAAATAATCCTATTTACTAACTAAGTTCAATTTATCCATCCAATCCATCACTATGACCTAAATATTTAGACTTATATGTTCAAGAAATAGAGGTTTGACTTATGTTTTGATGATGATAAAATAACACTACCATTGATTGTAGCGTGTTCAATGTTTTGGAAAGATATTTTTGAAGATAAAGAGTGTTGAAAGATAAAAGGTATGAAAAGGTGCATCAAAACAAAAGATATTATAATGATGAATTTTAGAGCCTTGGAATATAAAATGAAGCCTATGAAGATCAAAGAAAAAAGGCTCAAGATGAAGATTGAGATAGAAGTTTAATAAGTCATTTGTTGTAAGTTTTGGTGTAATTTTATCTTGATCATACCATTGTGTTGAAAGACGTCACATCATGCATTTTTGTATTTATAATTGGTGATTTTATATATAAGATGCATTATCAAAAGGAATTATGTGTGATTGATTTTTAAAGATATTGTTAATAAACTAAAATATTTTTAGGAATTAGTTTGATGTATGTGTTTGCTCAGGTGTGTATGTGTGTGAAAAGCAATGATTGAGGTTAAACTATGCAATTGTGATAAGATTATTTGAATGGGTCAAATTTTATGTGACATGAAGTGTTTGAAAATAATAAGATGAGATTTGAGGTTAAATGGTGTGAATGTATATAAATGTGTTAAGGCTTGTATGAAAAAGAGGTTAAGTTGTATAAATACATAAAAAATTGTGAATATGTGTTAAAGAAAGTGTTTGGAAATGTTAGGAATTATTTTTTGGTGATTTGGATATGTTTGTGATAGGATTGAATTATATTAAATTTTCATATTTATTTCAATGTGAATTCATCCCTAATTTTAATGAAAATGTGCTCAAATTGTGTCATATTATTTTAAATGACATATTAAAGGTGATGAAACATATTCTTGATGAAAGCATTAAGTTTTTAAGAGAGTTGGAGCAAAAATAGAGCAATGACTGTGTCTTTAGGAGCTATATGGCAGGTCGAGGAGAGCTATACAATGGTCCATTAGACCACCGTATAGCTTTAAAGATTGGTAGCTATAACGACAGGTCAATAGTCCACTGTATATATTACCAAACTATCTTATTACTCTCTTCAAGCAAAAAAAAAAAAAAGAAAAGAAAAGAAAAGAAAAAAGGGCAACTCACTCTTTTCCCTATCCTCAACCATACCCTAAATGGAAAAAGTATTTAAAGGCTTCTAAACTTCAAGAGAAGGGAGACTCCAATAGCCTCCACAATCTTCTTGGAGTTTCATTTTGTTTCTTCTTTTTCTAAGGGTTTTAAGGTTATTTTGAATGTTTTTCCTTATAATTTTAGTTTTTGTCATTAGATTAAGTGTTTAGGTGCTATTTCCTTTTTGTTGTCTAGTTTTCTACTATTGTTTTGTTATTTTTGTTTATTATGGTTATGTATTTCTTTTTTGTTATGTTTAATGTGTTTAATCTTAATTTTATGTTAATATAATACTTGTTTCTTTATTTTATAACCTTTGTCTCTTCAATTCCTTTATGGTTTTTTAATCTTTACTTGTTGTATTGTTAATTTTAGTTTATTTTTTGTGTTAATTTCATTATGTTAGGTTAGATTTCCTTTGAATAAGAAGATATTGATGGGATAATGGCTTTATACTTATGAGAAATGACTTAATTTACATTGAGCATTATGTTTTTAATTGAGATTGAATTGGAAATTTCGTTTAATAGCATGAATTATGAATTGTCTTATAGTTTTGGCCAATATATTTGCAATTCTTAGTTAATTGCTAGGTATAGGCTTTTGATATGTAATCGTCATTAGCAAATACCATATATAACGATAATTTAAGTGATTTTGTAAGTAAACTTAGTCATCTTAGCCTAGGATTCCAATTCTCTAAGTTACATAATTTAAGCTTTTGAGATTGTAGCCTAGGCTAGCCATTCCCTACTGTTTAATGCTATCATGTGATTAAATTTTGAGATCTTGTTCTAAGTTATCACAAAATTAGGGAAAAATTTTCTATCGTATATAATTTGTCTAAAATCATAGGAACTTAGGATTCAAAAGTTTATTTGGATCCATTGGCTAGCATCTTAGATAAAGAACAATTTTTATATTTTCTATGATCAATTTATTTCCTAAATCCTGTACAAATCTTCTACTTAACTCTCTTTTATTGTTGTTTGTTTCTTTTTGTTTGCATTCTTACACATTGTTTTGTTTTCATTTAATGTCTTTTATTTATTTGTTTTTAAGTTTGACAAAAAAATCCTAGGTTTTTATTATTTTTTTTCTTTCAACGCATTATTAAGAATAGCTTTAAACTCTTCGTAGCTCCTTGTAGATTAAACTTTAGCTCACCTTACTACACAGTAAGGTTTAGTTAGGTTTATTATTTGGTAGTTTGCGACAGGTTACCAAATTTTTGGTGCCATTTTCAAGGAGCTGGAGCTTTCATTTTAGTTATCTCAAGTGTTGTTTATGTTTATGTTTTTTTAAATCTTAGTCACTTTGTCTTCTATTTGTTTTAGTTTCACAACTTTTTTAGATTTTATGAACTTTTAGTGATAGTGGATCATTATCAATGCGCTTTTAATGTTGATCTTTCATGTTATCATTATTCTGATAATAAATTTAAATTTCTTGCTACTTCTGCAGCGCAAGCAAGGATGGATCAAGATGAAGCTAAGGTATATGATGTTTGTTTTTTTGGCTATCCTGTTTGTATATGTCTTATATTGTAGGATACATAGCAATATGGATTCAATTATCCAATGATGTGCTACCAAAACTAGTCATACTACTAACGTATGCCTCTACCTCTACTATCACCACCACAAGATGATGAGATGTCCTTGGATGAGATCATACAAAACTTGGCGATGAGCACTCTTCACTTCTAGCAGGAAATAATGAGTCACTTGAAGGACTTGAACTATCAGAAGAGCCAATTGGCAAATGTGATAGAGAGCTTCGAAACCCAAGTTTCTACAAGCCTACTTAGCCAACCAGATAGAGAACTAAGAAAGGATATGTGCACTATTCCATCAAAGAGTGGGGAACAATGGGAGAGCCTTGGAAGTAAGAGAGGAAGAGTAAGAGAAATTAGGAGAGGAAGAAGCACTCACTTGAGAGATGAAGGAGGATGAAACACCTCTTATGGTAAGTGATACGACTCTTATTATTACTAACCAACTTTCGATTCCTTTTACTTACAATTTTTAGATAAAAGAAGAAGAAGAAGAGAAGAAGAAAGAGGGAGAGTCTCCAGTTGTTGACTGGATGAAAGAGTTATGATGGAGCAAGCTGAAGGAGGCAGGTGAAAAGTAAGATGAAGAGCCCCCACACCTAGAGCTTAATTAATTATAAAGGCCATCCTTATAGAAGAACGATGTCCATGACAGAGAGTGGACAATGAAGTATTATGAAGATGCAATGCAGTTCCACCTCTCTGATGCTATGCGACACCGTACTAATTTTGAACCCATTTCGAGGGAAGCTGTTCCAGACTCATTAATAACTTTGAATATGCTTCTTTTTGGGCTCAAACATCCATTTGATAATGGATATTGTACGTAGCAGGGGTCACGCTTATTACCTTAGTTAAGTGCTTGGTAGAAGGCAATCCAAACTTCCTTTAAGTTTTTGTATGTTTTCTTTTTATTAGTTAGTTCTTTAGTTTCCTTGTATTTAAGTGCTTTTCCTTTCTTTTCTTTGTTTATTTTATAGGAGCTGAAAGTGAGAGCTACGATCTCTCCATTAAGGACTTCATGGACCACGTCATTCAGGGGAGTACTTTTGTTCGATCCCTTTTATTATTTTCATTGATTTTTTTAACACTGAGGGTAATGTCTAATTTAAGTGTAGAGGTGGGGCAAGTTCAAATTTTTCTACACTTGAGCTATTATAAGTCAAATGGATATGATTTGAATATCTTAACCTAAGATTCCAATTCTGCAAGTTACACAATTCGATCTTGTAAGATTGTGCCTTAAGCTAGTCATTTTCTAGTATTTAACGCTATAATGCGATTAAATTTAAAGAGCTTATTGTAAGTTATCGTGTAATTAGAGATATATTTTCTATCATATGGGTTTTTTCTAAAATCTAACGAGTTTAAGATTCAAGAGCTTGTTTGTATCCATAAGATAGCATCTTAAATAAAGCCCAATTTTTATGCTTTCTATAATCAATTATAAGTCTTGAATTCTAGACATATCTTTTATCCAGTTTTCTTTTAATGTTATTTATTTCTTTTTGTTTGAGTTGTTACATATTTTTTGTTTTCATTTGTTGTCTTCTTTTATTTGTCTTTAAGTTTGAAAAAAATCAAAGGTTTTTATTTCTTTTAGCGTCATACTAGAAATAGCTTTAAACTTTCCCTAGCTCCCCGTGGATTTGACACTACCTCACCCTACTACACAATAAGGTTTAGTTAGGTTTATTATTTAGTAGTTTGCCACAAGCTACTAGTTTGAATGTGTTCAAATGTGTGAAAAAGCATTTTGGATAGGGACTGATCGACTAATGATAATCATCCAGTCATTGATCAACTAAATGGTTTAATTGGTCGATCAATTTGCTAATTTTTAGTAGACTGGTTGACAAATGGCGTGTATTGATTGACTACTGGCATGTATCGATCATCCGATGCCTGGTGTAGACAGGCTCCAATGGCTGGTTTTTCAATGGTAAAATGGATTAATGGATATTTGATGGGTAGTAACTTTCATAAATGGTTATTTAGTAGTTTTTCACTTATAATTAGATGTGTTAGTGCATTTGTTAAGCATCTAATAAGGTTGCAATGAATCAAGTATGTGGAAAATGCAAAGTGATTAAGTTTTGAAGTGTTTTAAGAATTATTTTGTGTTTTAGTTTGATTTGATAAGGTTTTTGTTTATACATCATTTAAAGTTGTGTTGAGCCCCTAAACACTTGGATTGTTTAAATAAAGAGTATTTAAAGTGCATTTTTAAGGTTAGAAATGTTGAGAGATCAAATAATTGTAAGACTACACTTGTACCTATAAAAAGGTGAGTGATTATAAGGTTACCTTAGAGCCCATGAAAAAGGGAAGCAACGAATTTACACTTGTAGCCATAAAAAGATGAGTGATTACAAGGTTACCATAGAGCCCATGAACAAGGGAAGCAACGATGATATTGATGGTTAATAATGAAATTTCTAAAAATGTACTAGGAAGTGGATGTAAGTATGGAGCTAGATACTAATCCCCTATAAATTGATTTATGTACTTCTTTAGACATATCTTTTTAATTTTCAAATTTATATTATTTCCATCATATTATTTTTGTTCATTATATTATTTGAACTTCTGCACCATAATTTATTTTTTTATTATATTATTTACCATTTCTATATAATTTTAGAGGAAAATTTTAATTAGGTGCATATGTTAAGATCATAACATATTTTGATAGTTTAAGTAGACCCCTTTACTTTGATGATGACAATTATAAAGATTGAAAACTTAAGATGAAATTCTTTCTTTTAACTACAGGAGTAAGATTTTGGGAAATTATAAAAAATGATCCTCACATTCATATATAAAATATAGTTATAGAAAATATAAAGATACTAATACTAAAAAATAAAAGTGAGTGGGATGAAAGAGATGAGAATCTTATTACCTTTAATAACAAAGTTGTACACATTTTATTTTGTGCCTTAAATAAAGAAGAATTCAATAGAGTTTTAAGTTGTGAAACTATTTATGAAATTTTATGCACATGGGAAATCATCTATATGGGCAAGGACAAAATTGGAGAAAAGGAAAATGACAATTTATATGAAGAAGTGACTCACATATACTTCCTAAGTGATGAGGTAAGATCCAATTCAAATTCTTGTATAGATAATGATGGGATACATATAAGAAACAATTCTTATAATAGTGATGATGATTATGTAAATGAGTTAATCTATGATGAATTATTAAACTCTTAAAGGTTATGATCAAGAAAAAGAAAAAAAAGTTTTCTAGATACAATTAAACATTAAAACTTCTATATTCATGCATACCATGTTTGTCCACATTTTTAAATTTTATAATGCTATGAAATTTATTTTTCAATTTTTTATTCTCTAATCATTAAAACTTCTATATGTATCCAAATTAGTGAATAAAAAATTGAAAAAAATTACATAGTATTACAAAATTAAGAAATGTGGACAAACATGATATGAAAAAATTAATAGAGGAAAATGTATCATTAAAAAGACAATAAGAGTTAAAGAATGTGGATAGTGATGAAAAAAATCAAGAGAAGAGAATGTATCATTAGGCAAGGAATTTAAAAAGGTTGGGAACTCATTGTCTAAATTCACCAAAGGAAAGGAAAAATTAGACTGTAAGCTATAATCATAAAAGGATTAAATGATAAGTATGATTTATGGTACATTCATGGAATTGTACCATTCAATAGTAAGACCATTGTTGTAAAATGAAAGAATAAAAAAGATGAAGATATTCTTAGGCTATCTTATGAAAATATTGAATTATCTTCTGAATCTCAACCTAGGTGACAACATCTTTCATTCATGTGCATTGGGACCAAGATCCAAGAAGGCAGTGAATACTAATAAGAATAGGTACATTTTCTATAGAAATGTATGATAGTGCTTAATTTATACATAATTTTAGTTTTATTTTTATCTTTTAAAGTTTATATTTGATGCTATTACACTTAATTTTAGAGGTTAAATGTTTTAATTATTGAATTTGATATTGTTCATATGAGATTATATAAAAATGATTGTTTTTATAGGCATTAGAATTGATTATGATCATGAGAAAGGTAAGAAAATTCATCTGATTAAAGGGTGGAAGGAAGAAGGCAAGACAATGAGAATCATGAGCAAGGTTATGGCCACAACCCAGGCCACGACTTTACCAAAAGGTTATTAAATTTTTATTACTGTGGCTAATGTTCTTCATAGCCTGGGTCACATCTATATCCTAGTTTGTGATTTCTCTTACATGGCCAATGTCACATAATCTCTCATGCCTATGATTTTGCTTGTGAGAGAGGTTGGATGCACATATAAAGGGGTATTTCTAGGGTTTTTAAGAACCTTTTGATCTTAGTGAGAGAGTAGCCACCACTCTAAAGAGAAAATGCAATCCAAATCCATTTTTACATAAGATTTAAGCAATTCAAAAGGAGAAAATCAAGGTTAAAATATAGATGTAAGCATATCAAGAGGGTTCCAATAAAAATTAAGTGAAGGTTCTTTAGACAAAACTACATGAGAGTGAGTTTACTCATTCCTTATTCTTCTTTGATCATTGTTGGGCTTATGTTTATAGACACAAACTACTTTTCTTCAAGATCTAGATAAGATGATCCCTACAATCACTTGTTTATTGTTTATTCTTTGATTTAATAAAAAAATCTAAATTATCTTATATTTATTCATGATTATCATTATATTTGGATTGAGATTTTGTTAGCAATTTCCACTCAATATTGAATTTCATATATTTATATTAAGAAATAACTTATATTAATAGATCAATTTCGTAAATAAAAAAGGGATTATTAAATTTCTAGAGATAAAATTAGATAAATTTTACATGTTAGAGTCAAACCTAACACATAAAATCCATTGATCGATTAATGCATCTTCTTATAGTTTTATTTTAAAAGAGATTTTATTTAATCAATTAAGAGATAGAAATTATATTTTTTGAGAAAGAATATAATTTGATTAAGAAATTTTAATAGCCTAAATAATTGGGGTTAATGATTAAATCAAGATAAAACCTAAGCATATTAAAGTTGTATATGGATTTTTTTAATTTAGGTCTTAATTTTATAGATTGTTACTTTGATGTGTTCACTGCTTTGGTTTTTATTTCAATTTAATGGGTTAATTTTAGTTTAGTTATCATATTAATCATTTAATCACTCATTTTGTTAGATTAGATATTACAAATATGGTCATTATTAGTAATTGTAATCTTAGCGGGACGATATTGAAATTCATTGGATACTATACAAAAAAGTTGTTGAACCAAGGGGTTCTAATCATGTGTTTTGATGATGACAAAACATTATTATGACTAATGTTTGAAGTGTTTATAAGATAGGTTGCACATATATGAGGAGGCTAAGGTAGAAGAGCTATCTTGGTGATCTTGAAG
>JAOXYD010150628.1:0-10504 GCA_028565735.1 Pinacopodium congolense | reverse complement strand
AACACTTAAACATTAGTCATAATAATGTTTTGTCATCATCAAAACACATGATTAGAACCACCTTGGTTCAACACTTTACTTATTAGTTAATTGTGGTATTTAAAGACAATTGATGCTTTTAATTTGGTAAACAATGATTAATTCTAAAATGATTTTTAACCCTTAAGTTTTTCATTTTTCTTTTTCTCTTTAGTGCTTGCATATGTTAGTGATCTATTTGTATGATATTTAATATTCAATTACATTTTATATAGTTTATCATAGGAATGTGGAATGAGCTATTTGAAATAATTTATCAAAAAAATAAAAAAATTGAAAAGAAATAAAAAGAAAAAGGAAAAGGAAAAAAGAAGAAAGAAGATAAAGATAAAGAAAGAAAAGAAAAAGAAGCAAAAGGAAAAATATGATTATTTTTATGTTATTGACCAAAAAACGTCTTTGTTTCTATTGTTGAATAAATAATATTGTTTTTATTTCTGTGTTGTTATATATTGGGTAATTCTCACTTCAATAGCTTCAATTCAAATCCTCTAAGGTTAAAGTTATGAGTATTGCTTTTCGCCATTTGTAATAGTAATCTAACATAGTAACTAGAGGTGTTCACCATGAAGTGTTCACCTTTGCATCAAAAAGTTATATGACTTTTCAAATAGACATTACTCAAAACTCAAGTTATGTTATATTTTCAATTGTGTTTTTGTGTATTTTGAACATCTTTAACCATATTCATTTGATGACTTATGAAAAATAGCTTGAACATTTGGTATTATATATATGAGATTGCTTCTTACTAACTTTAAGTATTTGCATGTGCTTAACTAAGTTTTTAGTTATAAAAGAATTGAGATTTGTGAACTAGATTAAATACATGAATTTGTTTTTGTTTGTACTTAATTAGCTCTTGACTTTAGATTGAGATTGCTTAAGTAGAATATTTAAGTCATTACTTGAGGAAAATGAATGATTTAACTATGAGGGGTATTTGATAGGATTGGTAGTCAAAGGAGATAAAAAGAAAAAGAATTAAGGAGGTAGCAAGCTTTCCAAGTGGAGACAAAAAGCTCTTAAATGAGCTTAGAGGGAGGCGTTAAAAAGAAGAAAAATAAGGAAACAAAAGAGATGCAAAATGGCATAGCAAAATCACTTAAAGAAGAGGACAAAACAAACTTTCAAAAAGCTTGGCAAGCTTGGTCAAAATGACATTAACAAGAGAAAAGCCAGAGAAAGGAGTGCATCGTTTTACATGGCATGAAACGACAGTAAATTGGTGAAACTTCCCTTAGAAACATGCAGCCTTAGTGTAAAAATAAAGAAAAAGCAAATAAAACTTAAAGAGGGAGCTAGAGAACACATAAAAGCGAGGGGGTGGCAACAGTAAAAATAAAGGATGGAGCTCTCAACTCACTTGGATAGGTGTCGGCATTAGAGAGACAAATAAGGAGCTGCAGAAGCGTTATTAGAGAAAGGAAGCTCTCTTTGACTAATTCAATAGAAAAACATGAAGCAGGAGCTGCTCTCCACTAACTAAATGATAGCTTGAAGCTCTCAAACTTTTCAGGAGTGGGATGGCTTCATCATTTGGATAGCTTGGAGCTCCTTTGGATGGCTTCATCAGTTAGATAGCTCCTTGAAGCTTGCTTGGATGGGGACGACCTCGTTATTTGGACAGCTCCTTAGAGCTTGCTTTCTAGGAGAATCAAGCAACGTGTTCATTATCTTTTTGGATTTATTTTAAATTATTACACAGTTCATACCCCCCTTTTAGCTTGTTATTTGTTATCTTTAGTTTCCTTGTATTTTCCCATGCTTTCTGTTCTTCATGTCTGAATGTTATGGCTTAGGTTTATATGCTTAATGCTTTGTCATCTGAATGCTTGGTTTTAATTTGTGTGTTTGATGTTTTTTGTTGTATTAACCTTTGATTTTTATGTTATTAGCTTTGTCTTTATTAAATGTTAAGTTGAATGAAGCTTTATTTCTTAAGTTTTCATTTATTATTAATGTCTTTAGTTAATTTATGTTTGATAATTAAATTTTGTGCTTGTTCTTGTGATTTTAATTTTTTTATTTCAAAGTTTGTTCAATTTATTTATGCCGAAATTTTTATTTAAAGTATTGGTTTTAGTTTTATTGAATTAAATATTAGTTAATTAACTAATAGTTTAAGTAATTTGTATGTGTGTTAGTAAGTGTTAAATTATGTTTTTCTTTTAATGTGTTTAATTTTTCAACCTTGGTGTAACTTAATTAAGTATAGTTTGTGTTTAATTAATTTGTGTTTTGGTTAAATTAAATGTATGTGGTTAGATGCTTAAGGGCTTGAAGGTATATGAAGAATATAGGATAATTAATTGTGAGAATGAAGTTTGTTTTTGAATTAATTTGGTGTTTTTAGGCTAGATTAATTTGGAACTTTGAGTAAATGATATGAATTAAGTATTATCTTTATGATTGATCATTCTTTAAGTAATTTCATAATTTAAATGCTATGATTAAGCATGTGATATGTAATTGTCTTTGACGATTTTCAAAAAGTAGTAATAGACTAGTTGAATTTATTATGATACTTAACTAACTAGTCTAGGGTTCTATACCTTTAGGTTATTCTTTCCAAGCTTGTATATTAGTGGCCTAAGTTAGTCGTTCCTTAATATTTAATGTGTCTTCACTGTTAAATTTAGAGAGATTGTTATAGGATATGGTGAAAATATTAGCATTTCTAGAGCTTGTTAGATTTCCCTAAATTAGATAAACTGAGGGTTCGAGACCTTGTTTGAACATCTAGGTTAGCACCTTAACTAGAGCACCTTGTATCTAAATTTAAGGATCAATGTTTGTTCTGGAATCCCTATGATACCTTTGACCCATTTCTTTATTATTGTTATTCGTTTACTGTGTTTTGCTCTTTGTTTGCCTTTTTGTTATTTTTATTGCGTTCTTAGTTATGTTAGTTCTTTTTGCGTTTAGGGTTTTAGTTTTTTATTTTTCTTTACAACTTTAGAAATAGTAGTACCCCCTAACTCCCTGTAGATTTGACCCTAACTTACCCTAACTATATAGTAAGATTTAGTTAGGTTTATTATTTGATAGTATGCGACGACTCATCAATAAGGGTTGAAATCCATCGAAGAAACCAACAAGAAGGTTACCTTCAATCACTCGTGACACATAGGTGATTCTAGCAATGATATTTCAAATTACGCCCTCAGTGAATTTGGATCCACTATTGCATGAATTAGGAATGTTACTGAGAAAGTGATAACCACTTATCACCATCAAACTATCTTCCTTATGAGAGGATTAGTTGTCTAGCCACATGATCCTACATAACAAGTAGGAGAAATTGTGGATAAAATAGGCCATATAAGTAGTTCAAGACTTATGTAGAAAAAGAGTCATCCTCCCCCAACCAAGCCATGATCTGCATTATGCTCAAGCTGGTGATTTCCCTATACATTTGTAAACTAGGTTTGGAACTTCTATGGAATAATCTTATGTTATGTTCTTTCTAAATGAAGTATACCATTGTTCCAAACAGAATGTTGAACTTGACAAAGTCTGTTTTGTTTGTCCCCCCCTTAAACCAGTGATCTAAGTGATAATTCCAACCCAGTTTAACCTGTCATAAGTCAAGTTTAAACACCTTCAGCGGATTGTCTTATATGAGCTTAGTGAATTGACAATTAAAGAATATGTGATCCATATATTACTGCTCTGAGTTGTTAATTGTGCATGAATTATGCTTATTTATAACTCCATGGCACCTGTCCTTAGTGGATAGCTTCCCATTTATAGAAACCTGGGTGATAAAAGCAATCATTGAAGTAGCTTTTTAAAACCATACTAGGCTATACTAAGGCATTTCTAATCCATGAGATCTCAATAAGTGCCTGTAAGAATCATTAGTAAATAAACCACATTTTCTGTTTAACTAGACTAAACTGTCTTTGTAGATAGAAATATGATCAAATGGTGAAGCAAACCTAATCAAATCATACCTTAAGCCACTCAGAATGTTGAAAGGATTGCCATAAATGACGTCTCTAATAGTAGCATTATTAGGAAAATCAATTCTTAAAAGAGTGAATTGAACATTTTGATAGAGTGGCCCAATCATACTCCAATTTTCAAACAAAAAATTTGTGTAGTTGCCATTCCATAGTCTAGTCTTCACCCATAATCTCATCCCAATTCTCATCTTAAGAATGTTAACCAACATCCTCCAAAGTCTCTTACCCAATTGGGATTTGTTATTATCCCTCAAGGATAAGATCCTTAAACCACCTTTCTTCTCAGGTAGACTTGAGGTAAACCATTTCACCTTAGCCTTATAGTGGCGTTTAGCCTTTCTTACTCATAGAAAAGTTTTGAAAATCTTTTCAATAAAATTGATAAGGTTTTTAGTAAGGACTAGGTTGGATGACCAGTAATTTTGGATGGAGGTAATAATTGAATTTATTAGTTGAATTCTACCAATAATCGATAAAGAGATATTGTACCAGTTGTTAATTCTTTTCTTAATCTTTTTAAAGAGTAGATAAAACTCATAATAACAAAGCTTCTTGTACGAAATATGCACTCCTAAATAGGTGAAAGGAAGTTGCTTAACTACCAACCTCTTCAAGTTTGATAACCATGCCTCCATACTACTAGCAACCTTAGTTATAAATAAGCAACTCCTATGTTTGTTCATCTCTAAACCAGGCATGTCTTTAAAGAATCTTAGGGAATTCATTTAGGTAACAATCTAGTTAGAATCAGCTCCAGAGAGCAATAATAAGTCATCAGCAGAGGAAAGGTTATGAATCCTAAGTTGTTTAAATTTGTAGTGAAATTTAAACTTTCTTTCCTGTGTTATCACTTAGTCAATTAGCATTTATAAGACTTCCAACGTTAACGTGAATAAGTAAGGGTATAACGAGTCACCTTATCTCACACCTTTAGCTCTATTAAAGAACTTAATTGGTTATCCATTGACTAAGATATTATAGGAGGTTATAGAAATGCAATACCTTATACATTGTATGAATCTTATAGGAAAACCAAAAGCTTGAAGGATATTTATTAAAAATTCCAATCCAAATAATCATAAGTTTATTGAAATTAGCCTTAATTGCACAAATTTCAAAGGATTGTTTCTTATTGTAGTTCTTGAAAAGCTTTTGAGCCAAGAGAATGTTATCTCTTATGAACTTACCTTTTATAAAGGCACTTTGCATATGGGTTGATAGAGGGATTTATGACTTTTTTTAGCCTAGTAACAAATAGCTTAATAATAACCTTATATAGGTATTCACACTTGTAATAAGGATAAAATCCCTTAAGGTTATTAGATTGGAGCAATTTGACACCAAGGTCGTATAGGTTCTATTGAATTTTTTAGCATTGTCATTTTCTAAAAAAAACACATGAATTGCCTTCATCACCATACTCTTAGTTAGAAGCCATGATTTGTGGAAGAAGAAATCATTAAAACCATCGTAACTTAGGGCTTTGTTAAGATGGAGTGAGAGTGTAGCCTCCCTAGTTTCAAAATTTGTTAAGGCTTTTGTAAGGAAGTTTTAATCAACTTCTGAAATTCGATATGTAATGAAGGATTGTAGTAAGGGCACTGGGGAGTTTGAGATAGATGAAGACCTTAAGGTTTCCTTAAATAACTTCAGAACTTTCCCTGTCTAGCTTATGTTGTATATTAGCTATAGTATCATTAGACCTTTATAGAGAATTAAGTTTATTGTAGTTCCTCTTAAATAGAGCCGAGTTGTGAGAAAAGGTAGTGTTTCTGTCACTAAATTGTAGTCATTGTACTATAGGTTGTTGTCTCATAAGAGAGCAGTTCCTTTTCTTCGACCAATCCTATTATAAGGGGTATTGAATTTGATCCAGCTATATTTTAGCCTCTTTTAAAGCTTCTGTAGTGTTATTGCACTTATTCATTTTACAAATCTTCAATTGATTTTTTATCTCCAATAATTACTTCATGCACACAAATTGTTTGAAACCGTTAATTGATCAATCTAATCCTTTTCTAACAGTAAATCCCAATTAATCAACCAAGTAGTTATTGCATCTGAATAGGTGATGAAAAGGCTGCCTGCTGCTTTATTTAGATATTATATAGGGAATGATCTTAGAAGAGGGGGCTTTTAAATATTGCTATGCTTTTAGGGAAGGAAATTAGCTAGAGAGCATTAATTATAGCTCGATCAAACTTTTTCCTCACGAACCACCTTCTATGTTGTTTATTGCTCTAAATAAAGAAATGAACTTCATGTTTAGATCTATTAAACCAGTTGTAACACCCATCTTATTTAATTTAATCTTGGCCCAATTATCCTTAAGCCTAATCAATTAGAAACTTTAGGTATGGAAAATTTTCATAAGGCTCTATACCTTTCCTTTTCCTCTTCTCTGTCTACCTGTCGATCTTATTATTTTTGTCCAAAGAACAAATCATTTTCATTTGTTAAAACTTGTATCTACTGTTTCTTTTCCCTCTCTTAAAAGCATAAAATGTAAGCATAACCTAAACATTCCATTCATGAGCAATATGGAAGCGTGAATAAGATCTGAAGGACCCTTAATAGATTAATTTGTAAGATGAGTAATTCCATATAACTTTTGGTTTTGAGTGACTCTATTATGAAAAGGAGAGTAAATCAATTGATTTTAATGAAATAGACACCGGAGTTGAGTTGGTTATAGAAATCGTAAAAAATTAGAGTTTCTTTTACCGATGGTGACTAGTTAATTTTTGGTTTTTTTAAATTCTGCTTTGCTTTAAGTGTGTGTTAGTGGAGAAGCATTTGGTGATTGAGATTTGGGGGTTTTAACAGAGAAGAAGTTGATTTCGGCTATAGAGAAAGAGAGAAGAAGAGTGGGGAAGAGAGAAGGAGAAAGCAAAGAGAAAAAGAAAAAAAAAAGAGAGGAGAAAGGAGCTCACCGGAAACTCGTCGGAGACTAATCAAAATATGGACAAGAGTGCCAAAGAAGAAGAAGAATAATAGGAGGAAGAAGAAAAAAAAGGCAAAAGAGTCACTTGAACCGTAAGGTTTCCACCAATATTCAGGTCAGACCCTAACATTTTAGAGCATTCAAAGAGAACCCTAACGGTTCAAAAACGTTCAAGAATAACCTTAGTCAAACTTTCGTTAAGTCTGACTGTTAAATGCCATGTGGTATATTATTTAAAAATAATAATGTGGGCCCCACAATATTACCATCTCAAATGCCACATGTCATGTAGGCCCTACAGAACATATGGACCGATCAAAATTTGCCACATGGTAATCAGTTTGTATTTAACTTACTGGTGTTTGGTGAAGCTAATTGATTACCACATGGCGAATTTTGATCAGTCCACGTCTTCTATGGGCCCACATCACGTGGCATTTGATATGACAATATTGTAGGACCTAAATTAAATTTTTTAAAAATAATATGCCACGTGATATGTGAGACCCACAGAATACGTGGACCAATCAAAGTTTGCCACATGGTATTGTAATGTGACGTTTAACGGTTAAACTTGACGGAAGTTTGACCAAGGTTGTTCTTGAACGTTTTTTAAGCGTTAGAGTTCTTTTTAAACGCTTTTAAAGTGTTATGATTCTTTTTGAAGGCTTTGAAATATTAGGATCTGACCTGAATATTGGTGGAAACCTTAGGGTTCAAGTGACCCTTTGCCAAAAAAAGTAATAATAAAAGGGAAATAGAACATTCGAGAGAGAGGAGAGTTGGAGATGGAAGATGAATCTTTTTGGAATTTCTAGAAATTGTGAGGTTATTTTAGGAATAAGGGATTTTTAAAGGTAATGTTGGAGTTTGAGGAGAAATGTGAGGGTAGAATAAGAATAAGATATTTATAAGGGCATTTTTGAAAAATTATGAATAGTTGAAGATAGAATTGGAATATTAAAGTGAAAAGAGGTGTTTTGGTAATTTTAAAGTTTTGGAAGAGTATTTTAGTAAAATTTGGAGTAATAGAAGAGTAATTTAATTAATTTGGAGTTTTTAAGTTTAATTTAGAATTTTACTATTTTGGTAAAGAAAAGGGTGTAATAATTTTGTTATTGGGTAATTGTTGAGCCATGTTGATTAATTTGACCTAATAGACTTTTATGGTTATGCAAATTTAGTAGATCCGTAATTAAGATTTTGGTTTGATATGGAAATTTGAAATCTAAAGAATGAGTAAGAATTTCTAAGTTATACCCTTATGACAATATAATTATGTGTAAAGTATTTAATTTAATTGATTATATGAAATGTGTGAAATATAAAATTCTTCTAAATAATTCTTTGTTTAATTAAAATAGTAGTTTTGCCATGATAGTATATTTATCATGAAAATATCTAATTGTATTGATTGTTGGAATTAAATAGATATACATGACAGATATTGGTAGTATGTTATGAATTAATTGACCAATGGAATTTTTCTTGACTATTTTACAATATTTAATTGCTACAATATTTAATAAATTTGTAGCTTTGATATTTTCTTTTGGATACATTTACCAATATTTCTATATTTAAATTTTAGAGGGTGTTACATTGACTAAAGTCATTAGAGAAAGATTTTAGTAAACAATTTCCTTTAACTTCTAAAGGAGAAATAATGCTATTCTAAGGATAAGTCAATCATCTTCCTCTATAAATCATCCCATTAGAAAGTAAAGCTAGAGGCATATACAAAAGAAGCTACTAACTTTAGATTTTCCTGTAAGAAGACAAGTTCCAGGTGATTAATTGATATGTAAAAATAGAGTTGTTGATCTTGACTTATCGTGAAGATAGGTTTTAAATTATCTAGGTAATCTTTAAGAATCAGTTATTTATTAGGGTCATTTAGACCCCTACCATCCTAGCAAGGGATATTCATTAAGAAGTGTTTGAAGGAGGTCTAAACTTGCTATAGTCTTTCTCTTTGATCTCCTCCTTTCTTGAATTTTAAAACCCTTTCCTATATCTATTTTGCTCGAGCTAATATTAGGAGAAAGAGAAGCATTGGTGGAATATTCTTCAAATTGTGAAGACTGCAAAGTTAAGTTCCTAGGAGGAATAGATTCTATTATATGCACCATAGTCGTACTAAATCCTAAGTCTAGTCTAGGATGTGCTAATACATTCTGCATGTTATCAAGGACAAAATCCAGGCACTTAGCTAGCTTCTTGCTAAGGGTTATTAAGGGATCTTGTACTTGTATATTGCACTCTGTTAAGGTCATTATCTATGCATACAAAAACCACTATGTTTTTAAGATAGGTTGTTTGCCTTTATCTAGCTTTGAGCTGGGAGTTTTTGTATCTCGTTGATTTGGAAACCAGGTGCAAGCAACTTTAATGATGTGGACAGGGCAGGGATGCTACTTGTTGATTTAGAGGCGTTGTCCACCTCTACTTTAGGTTGCATTGGAACATCCTTTTATGGAAAAGGACTTAACTCAAGTTGGACCTTATTAGTTTTAACTAAGGCAGGAATGCCAACCGGATTAAGCACTTCTTAATGGGATCCCATTAGTTCAACATAAGTTCCTGTAGCAAACTTTGAATAGTTGGTTTCCAAATTTTAGTGGTGGCTAATAGGAAAGGAGTTTACTGGTAAGTAATAGTAACTTCATCTTAAAATAACTCATTAGGCTCATTCAATCTTAAAAAGGGAATGAAGTCTGGGAGCTTTTGCCTCATTTCACTGATGTTACCGTTTTCATAATGGCAGTTAGGTCATTCATACCGATGGATATACTAATATACCCAGCCAAGTGACTCAAGTTATTGGTAGTCCAATATTCAAGAGAGATGTTATAGATGTTAACCTATATAGAAACTGTTTCGTTTTGATTTCCTACATTTTGATCTTTAGTTTCCATTTTTGAACAAACATAAGTATGTTATTGAAGTGTCAAGGCAATTGTCCAAAATTTTTTGAGCATTAGACCAAGGGTTTAATTTAAACAAATAAAATCTGACCTCTATGAGTAAGAATTCTTTCAAGCAATGTTTTTTCTAGTATTTTTTAGCTTAAAAGTTCATAAGAGGAAAGGCTAGACGTTTTTTTTAAGAACTCAATAAAAGATGAGCACTGTTTCTTGACGTTGTCCTGTAGAAGCTCTAAAGGTAGAGCAACTGTATGACCACCTAACTCAAAAGAAGGGGGGAATAATGAAGGCAAGGCAACTTCCAAGTTGGAGGCATTGAGAACCTGCTTCTAAGACCAAGAGAAGGGAGGGGTTGGAAGGCCATCTTAAAGAGGAAAAGCAGCATCAACCACTGGAGCATTAGAACTCGAGCTAGAAGGGAAGGAAGAGGATGAAGGAGTTAAAAAAGAAGGAGTTGGTTTATGCCATTACAGCCAATTTGTTGGTTGTAATTTATTTTGTATGACATTATTTTAATTTAATAAAAGGCATTCTTTATGTTTATGTATTTGTTATTTATTTTGATTATTAATCATAAAGATAAAATCCTTGGAATAATTATTGTGCAATTAGAAAATTATAAT
>JAOXYD010150617.1:0-10504 GCA_028565735.1 Pinacopodium congolense | reverse complement strand
AAAGAAGAGGATTAAAACAAAGTTGAAGTTGTTCCCTTGTAGATTCAAATTTCAAGAGATACGATCTTTTGAAGTGGATCAATTCTTCAAGCAATGGGAAGATAAGAGTGAATGGCTTTACGAGAAAAGTATTCAAGGCTATTGGGCATCACGACAAGTTTTATCTTGGAGAATTTCCTTAAAGAGAAAGGGAAGTACCTTCTTTCCCTTTTTAATCTTATAGCGATTGAGATTGGTCAAGTTAATGATCTTAATGTAGCATGATTTTGTTATTAATTAGTTATTTATTTATTTATTTTTTAAAAATAAATTTACAAAAGCGTATAAAAAAATTCAATTTAAAAAAAACCAAAAAAATCTTCAAAAAAGAAAAAATTAATATAAACCATTGTCGTTGTAGTGACGTTGTCGTTACGAGCGTCACTCAATAAGCGACGTCCTTTAATTCCTTTCTTTAATTTTTTTTCTTTTTTTCTTTTTATTTTTTTTTATTTTTTCTTTGTTTATTTAATTTTTATTTTTTCTTTGTTTATTTAATTTTTATTATTATTTAATTTGTTTATTTAATTTTAATTTTATTATATATGTTTTAATTAATTAATTTATTTCCTTTATTTTAATTTGTTTTACTTTCATTCTTTTTTATTTTAGTTTCTTCTTATTATTTTTTTGCTTTATTTATTTTTATTTACCTTATTTATTTTTTTGTTCTTTTTATTTTTTAAAATTTTATTTATTTAGTTATTGTTATTGTTATTTTATTTTCTATCATCAATTTAAAGCTTACCTTCATATTACCTTCTTTCTTTTACTTATTTTGTAGGTTTTGAAGATTGCAAACTACCGGAATCCCTATAAGTTTTCTTACCCTCTACTTATTTATTGTTTATTTCGTCTGCATGTTTGTTTTGTGTTATTTGCAATATTGATTAGTTTGTTTTGCGACTTTAATCTTTGTGTTTCTTACCATTGTTGCTGTCTTCACACATTGAAGACAATGCGTCCTTCAAGTGTGGGGAAATAGTCATTGCATTTGTGTTTGCATTTTGCATATTATATATGATGCATGTTAGATTGTTAGTATTAGGTATGCCAATATCTTTGCACTTGAGCCATTATTATGTGTGTTATAACATGAAATTCTATCATAGTAGTTGGAATGAAATTGAGTGTATGCTTGAAGTTGAATTAAGTGGCTTGAGTGGAAAGTGAACCATGTTGATTGATTGAAGTAGTTGGTTACTTAAACTTAGTTAGAAATTGATATTGGAGTGATTAGGGAATGCATGAAATTATCATATATTTTCATATATAAACCTATGTGAGGCAGAGAGCTTATATGACTACATTTTAGTCATTTTATTTATTTATTTGTTGTGTGTGATGCTCTCCTAAAATTATTACCTTCAAAACTTACTCTGAACCAATTTGGAACTACTAGATGCATGTTATATGGAGAGGATTAAAGCCCTCTTTATTTTTAAACCCTTGACTTAAATGACCCATCTAATTTATTATCCCTTGTAACCCCCTTTTAAGCCTTTAACCTTGTGTTTCTTAAATTAAACACCCTACATCACAACCTGAAAACCCCATTAGCCTACCTTATCATAAGTTTAATAAAGTACTAAGTGTGCATTTTTTGGGATTTTAGCTGCATTTTTCGTTTCAGATGAGTTGAGAAATACTTATACTTTTATAGCACACTGCATTTATCTACTATTTTGTTTAGTGTTTTCATATTATTGTACCAAAAAAAAAAGAAAAATCAAATGAAAAAGAAAAAAAGAGAGAAAAAGAAAAAGAAAGAAAAAGAAAGAAAAGAATCAAAGTTAGTATAAACAATAAAGGTTGAGTAGTTAGTTATCTACATGCATATCTTAGAAATATATTTTATTGTCCCTTTGTACATTTAGTGTTTTATGAATGCTTGTGAGGAAACCATAAAATCCATTCATGACTCACCTTGACCATGACCCCAATACAATCTTAATCAAAAGTCCTTTTGATCCATTTAGCATGTAATCTGTGTAGAGGAGAATTGGTGAATTTGCAAGCCTATGGTAGTGTAATCTCCTAGAGGGAGCCTTGTACGAAACACCAAACCCTAAACACTTGAGTGAAATGAGTGAATATCGTGAGAAAAATCTAGCTTGAGTTCGTGCTTCCCTTTGATCAATAGTATCATAAGTTGAGCTTGTTTATAATTATTGATGAAAAGATTATGATGTGTGTAGTAGCTTGATATTTAAGTTGCCAAAGTTTGAAAGATTGCATGCACTTGGTCTCTTTGAAAACGAATTGATGGAATGTAATGGTTATGTTTAATTTTCTTGAGGAAAGCAAAGGTTTAAGTGTGGGAAAGTTGATAAGTGTGCTTTTGTAGTATGTTTCTAGGTTGTTTTTAGGTGTTTTAACTATTATTTATGTATTTTAAACTTAGTATGAGATTTTACATCTCTTTTCATTATCTTTTAGGTTTTTGATTGCTTTTGGTATTGTTTAGTATTTAAGGGCAAAACATGAACTTATTTGAGGAATGGATTGATGCACTTTGATGCTTGGAATTATAGGTAACGAATGAAATCCGAAATCAACATCAATTTTCGTATTACAATTCTGATGATGCATTATATTCCCTTATAGAGCTGGAATTGCAATGAAATTTTATAGGGCACTAGAAAAACATTTGAGGAGCCTACATATCAAATTTCAGGTCAAAAGGAGGTCTGTTGACGAAGATATAGTGAAAATACCAAGCGAAGGTCAAAGTTAGAAAAAGTTGATTTGGCAGGGTGACGTGGCAAAACATGTAGGGACGTGTTTTATGAGTTTTTGGGACTAAAAGGTCATGAGAAATATCCTAGCCACAACATTCTTACAATAGGAGAGATAAAAGAAAGAAAATAAGGTTTTTATGGAGAGAAGAAAGGTGGAGAACTCAATCTTGGAGAGGAGACCGAAGATTCAACAAGTGTTATCCAGATTTTCCTAAAAAGGAGGCGTCAGCATACACCATTAGTTTTCTCTTCTCCTTTGCCTTCCTTTTGATGTTAAATTTGAATACTACTTGTTTGAATTTGTTTGCAGATATCTAAATCTAGTTTAAGGATTTAGAACAACCCCTATGTCTCCACTATTGAGTATCTTCTTTGTTGTACTTTCTTATATGATTATTTACATTCGAGTTTCGTTAGTTTAAATTTAATTTCAAAGTTCCTACCATCTTATTTATCTTAAAAAAATTGAATCCAAGTCACTACGTGTCTAGATTCAATCCTCGTGGGATCAATATTAATTATACTATAAGTTGCGATCTATATACTTGCAGTGTAGTTAAAATTAGCAAACAAGTTTTTCGCGTCGTTGCTGGGGATTGATATTTTAGCATCTTACATGATTTGGGTAACTTTGATTTAAGTTTTATTGATAGTTTTCTTTGTGTTTTTGCAGGTGTATGAACATAAGGAGTACGCAAAAATCCACCAAAGTAAGTGAGAAAGCGAGCTTGGATATAACAAAACGCAAACAAGAGCTGAGAAGAGTAAAGCACGAAGACATTATACAGATAAATATGACTGAAGAAGGAGAACAAGGGATGACTGAGAGAACTTTGATGGACTTTATGAGGCCTAGATTTAGACCACAAGGAGTTACAAGGCCTGCAGTCACGGAAAACCATTTTGAAATCAAGTCGGCACTTCTAAACATCCTCCACAACAGTGTCTAATTCTATGGATTTTCAGCAGAAGATCCCAATGCCCTTCTGGCTAACTTCTTGGAGATATGCAATACTTTTCGGCTTCAACGTATGTCCGATGATGCTGTAAGACTTAGATTATTTTCTTTCACTTGGAAGGATAAAGTAAAGGTGTGGTATAACTCACTCAATTCAAGACAAATAACTACATGGGAGCAAGTGTGCCAAGCTTTCCTTTCCAAGTACTTCCCCTTGACAAAAACTACGAAGATTATCAAGGAGATTACAAATTTTCAACAAAGTGATGGGGTGTCATTATATAAAGCTTGGGAGATGTTCAAAGAGTTATAGAGAAGTTGCCTACATCACAACCTTCCAAGAAAGTTCCTTTTACAAATATTCTACAATGGTGTAAATCATAATACAAGAGGAAACATAGATACAACTACTGGAGGTTCTTTAATGCGAAAAACTATTAAGGCAGCTCATGATCTTTTAGAGGAATTGGCGAGCAACAGTTGTATGTGGTCCAGTGAGAGAAGTAGACAAGGGCTAAAAGAGAAAAAAGGGATTATACCAATTGACTTGGTAACAACTTTGCAAGCACAGATCACAGCCATCACTAGATAGTTGAACAATATGCAAGGAGCTTTTTCTTCTACTGTCAAAGCCATGCACTTTCAATGTGAGCTTTGTGGGCAAGACAACCATGGTACTGTAGAATGTTTCTTACTAGGAGCTAATGGCACTGAGCAGATAAACTATGTTGGCCATCCATAATATGGTAACAACCCATACTCTTATACTTTTAATATAGGGTGGAAGAACCACCCAAATTTTTCTTAGAGTACTAATAATGCAAGTGGGGAAGCAAGACCTCAAAGACCTCCTGGATTCCAATAAGACCGCTTTGGGTTATTGGAAAGCAAGATAGATAAAATGATGGATGTTATGGAAAACAAATTTACAAGTCAGGAGGAAAATTTCGACCAAATTTTGAAGGATCATGCTTCATCCATCCATAATTTGTAGGTATAGGTAGGTCAACTAGCCACTGCGTTATCTTCTAGGAATGCAAGTAGCTTACCGAGTACCACTAAAGCAAATCCTAAAGAACAAATCAAAGCAATCACACTGGGAAGTGGCAAGCAATTGGAAGGGCCAAGTATGCTAAAGGATAACCAAATAAAGGAGAAAGGAAAGGAGGTAGCAGAGGAGAAAGAAGGCGAGAAGCCATATGTGCCACCACCATCCTATAAACCGAAGATCCCATATCTACAAAGGGTGAGACAACATCAGGTAGATGCCTAGTTCTCCCAATTTTTAAAGAAACTAAAGAAGCTTTAAATAAACCAATCCTTGGTGGAGGCATTGGAGTGTATGCCTAAGTACGTGAAATTCCTTAAAGATATATTGACACGTAAACGCACTTGGAAGGACAACCAGACGGTGACCTTAACAAAGAATTGTAGTTAATTGTTTCAAGTAACATGCCTTCAAAACTACAAGATTCAGGGAGTTTTACTATTCCATGTGTTATTAGTGATTTTGAATTTTCTAAATGCTTATGTGATCTATGAGACATCAAGCCCACATCTATGCTTATTCAGCTCGCAGATCAATCCATAAAAAGGCCACTTGGGGTAGTTGAACATGTTTAGGTAAAAGTAGATAAATTTATAATTCCAATTGATTTTGTGGTATTGAACTTTAAAGAAGATAGGAATTTTCCATTGATTTTAGGTAGGCCCTTTATGAATCCTAGTAGGGCATTGGTTGATGTGCATGAAGGGAAGTTAGTTTTAAGAATTGGTGATGAGAAGGTTGAGTTTAACATGACAAAATCTTTGAAGAAACTAGTGGATAGTAATGTTTGTATGAAGATTGACATTGTGGATGAATATATTAATGAGGTTGGAAATCAAGTTAAGGTAATGAGGGAGGTTCACGGATATGAGAATGTTGATGAAGAAGAGTTATGTAAGGAGGTGGAAGAAGAGTTAGAGAGGAGGGATGCACCTATACCACCCTCTATTATGAGACCGCCTACCCTAGAGCTGAAACCCCTACACTCTCATCTCAGATATAAATTTTTAGGTGAGGACCACACACTACCCATCATTATTTCTAACCAATTAGATTTAGAGTAAGAGGAGAAAGTGGTAAATACCATTAAAAACATAATAAAGGCTACCACATAATAAAGTGGTAAATCACTTTCCCCTACCCTTTGTAGATTAGATGATCAAGAGAGTGGTTGGGCAGCCCTTTTACTGCTTTCTAGATGGGTATTCAAGTTACAATCAGATCTTTATATATCTAGACGATCAGGAAAAAGCCACATTTACTTGCCCCTATGGAACCTTTGCCTACAAAAGAATGCCATTTGGCATTTGCAATTCTCCAGCCACTTTTCAACGATGCATGATGGCTATATTAGGAGATATGATATAGGATATAATGGAAGTGTTTATGGATGATTTCTCTGTCTTTGGAGACTCCTTTGATAACTATTTGAAAATTTTG
Organism: Pinacopodium congolense; assembly: GCA_028565735.1. Lineage (NCBI taxonomy): Eukaryota > Viridiplantae > Streptophyta > Magnoliopsida > Malpighiales > Erythroxylaceae > Pinacopodium > Pinacopodium congolense. The sequence goes on along the minus strand of JAOXYD010150617.1, from coordinate 4,278 downwards.
GATAAAGTACTTCAAAGATGTGAAGAATCTCATCTTGCCCTCAACTAGGAAAAATGTCACTTTATGGTGCACAAAGGTGTCATTTTAGGACACAAGATTTCATGCAAAGGAATGGAGGTAGACAGAGCCAAAACATAAGTTATTGAAAAGCTTTCGCCACCAAGCAATGTCAAGGGTGTTAGAGCATTTTTTGGACATACTGGGTTTTATCATCGATTTATTAAAGATTTCTCTCTTATTGCTCGACCCCTTACTATTTTTTTTGGTTAAAGATGCACCTTTTCACTTTGATGATAACTGTTTAAATTCTTTTAATAGGTTGAAGGAGGCACTTATATCTGCACCAATTTTAACTTCACCAGATTAGTCCTTACCTTTCGAGATCATGTGCAATGCTAGTGACCAAGCATTGGGGTGTATTTTAAGATAACGGAAGGAAAAAAATTACATGCCATCTATTATGCTAGTAAGACACTAACATGAGCACAATTGAATTATACTACTACAGAAAAGGAATTGCTAACTCTGATGTTCGCATGAGAAAAATCTCGCTCATACCTTTTAAGTTCAAAGGTAATTGTTTTTACTAACCATGCAACACTAAGGTATCTGTACGCCAAAAAGGATGCTAACCCAATGCTTATACAGTGGGTATTACTCCTACAAGAATTCGGTTTAGAAATACGAGACAAAAAGGGAGCAGAGAATCTAGTGGTGGACAACTTATCAAGTTTAGAAGGCGGGGAGATGCAGTCATGTGTAGACATCAATGAACACTTCCCCGAAGAATCCTTAATGTTGGTAACTGATTCTTCTATTCCATGATTTACTGATATAGCAAACTACATCGCAAGTGATATCTTTCATCCCGACTTAACTTATCAACAAATGAAGTGATTTTTTGTTTGAATTTACTCATTATCTGTGGGATGAACCAATCTTATATAAGATATGTGCTGATGGACTAATCCGTAGATGTGTTCCTGAGGGTGAAATGCTTGAAATTTTAACACAATGTCATAATTCATCTGATGCAGGTCATTACGGAGCCAACAAGATGGCAGCTCAGGTGCTAGAGTGCAAATTCTTTTGGCCGAGACTACTCAAGGATGCAAATGAGTATGTTAAGAACTATTATCGATGCCAACGAGTAAGAAATATTTCAAAGTGGGATGAGATTCCACTCTCCAACATTCTAGAAGTTGAGGTCTTTGATGTATGGGGAATTGATTTTATGGGACCATTCCCATCTTCACTTAGAAATACTTATATCCTTGTAGGTGTGGATTATGTCTCCTGATGGGCAGAAGCAGTAGCTACCCCAACTAATGACAGTAAAGTCGTACAGAAATTCATAAAACGATTATTTAATAGGTTTAGAGTACCAAGGGTGATTATTAGTGATGGGAGAATGCACTTTTATAACAAACCTTATGAAGCCATACTCAAGAAATACTGAGTTTATCATCAAATAGCCACACCTTATCATCCACAGACGGGCGGGTAAGTTAAAGTAGTGAATAGAGAGCTTAAGCGAATTCTTGAGAAGACAGTGAATGATTTGAGGAAAGATTGGGCACTAAAGCTTAATGATGTGCTTTGGGCATACCGGACTACATTCAAGACACCAGTAGGTACCACTCCCTTTCGTCTTGTCTATGGGAAAGCTTGTCACTAACCCGTGAAGTTAGAACATCGAGTGTATTGGGCTACTAAGGCCTTAAACTTTGATGGAAAAGCAACCAGTGAGAAAAGGTTACTACAACTAAATGAATTGGAGGAGTTACAATTTAATGCCTATGAGAATGTCAAACTGTATAAAAAGAAAGTGAAGAAGTGACATGATGCACATATTAAAAAGAAGGACTTCAAGACTAGCAATCAGTTATTATTATTTAACTCTCGACTTCGTTTGTTTCCAAGGAAGCTAAAATCTCGTTAGAGTGGTCCATTTAAAGTCATTCAAGCATTTGAGTATGGAGTAGTTGAATTAGAGAACAATAAGGGTGAAACATTTAAAGTGAATGGCCAAAGATGCAAACATTATTTCGGAGGCAATCTCTCTAGTGAAAGGGAAGTAATATCTTCTCTGTTCCTTTTGTAATTTTACAGCTTACTTTAACATGTTTCATTAGCAATTGGTTTCTTCTTTTATTTTATTTATTAGTTTTATCATTGTTATAAAAAAGTTTAAAATTTTTATAAAAATTTATTAATTAGGTAAAAAATTAAAAAATTAAAAAAAATTAAAAAAGTTTTCTGAAAAAAATAATAAATAAATAAATTGTAAAAAAAAAGAAATGAAAACAAGTGAGCGACAACAGCTGCGTTGCCCAATGAGCGATGCTAAACTGTTTTTATAATTTTTTTCTTTTGCTTTTATTTATATTTTTTTTCCTTTTCTCTTTATTCCTTCTTCTTAAACCCTAGGTTGTCTTAAACTTTCCTCTCTAAGTGCAGCCTCCATTTTTTTCTCTCCTCTTTATTTTTCATCTTTTTATTTTCTTTCACTTCAATACTCTATTTTTCTCTAATTTTTCACAAACCATTCATTACTCTTACATCAAGCTTCAAGTTTTCAATTTTTTTTCATTAAAAAAAATCATACTTTATTCTTGGTTAATCATTGTTTTCATTATATTCTCATCTAACCTCTTCTTTTGGGTCTCTTTTAATAGGTTTTGCAAGAGAAGACAAGTTGGAAGCAACAACCAATCTAAAGGCAAAGAGTTAGCCCTCTATCAAGGACCACAAGATAAGACTCACAAATTTGTACTCCCTTTCCAATCTTTAGTGACGAAGAAGGTAAGAAATTTTTACAACTCAAAGGTAAGTCAATTATTGCTCCTAAATATTTAAAATTTCAAATTCTTGAAGAAGTTAGGTTGAAAGATAAGATTGAACACCTAGGTAAAAAGATAGGCTAGGAGCAATTCATCTATTTTGATTATATGGTATTTAAAGAATTATCATTGGAGTTTTATATGACTATTCAATATGATCCTAAGACCTTAGTTGAATTTCGGTTTAGGTTGTGAGGACACCCATATAATCTAAATCATAATATTTTGAACACCAGTTTTGGGTTTCCGAAATCAAAGACTTATGCTACCCACCCTGACTTTAAGTATGTTGCATATTGGAAGAAACTTATAGGTTTAGATAAGTTTAATGCTTATAATCCATCCAACTCTCTCATACTTAGTCATGCCCATTTAGTGTTACATAAATTTATGTGCCATGCGCTTTTCAATAAGTCTCAAAGTAACAAGTGTTCAATTAAAGAATTATTTCTGTTATGGTGTATGGACACCAATCACAAAGTTTGCACATCATATCATATTTTTCATACTTTGGATCAGGCGATAACCAAGAATCAAAACTATCTGGGAATGGGTCACATTATCACTACTGTTGCTCAATTTTATAATATTAATCTCGATGATCTAACCCCTGTGTTTGTTGAGTATTTCACTTTTATGCATTTGAGACATGCCGAAATTGTGGAGATGAATTCATTGGAACTCCAAGACCTCAACACACAAGCTACTGTGCAACAAAGGAAATCCACAAGATCCTCCTCTACCCATTATCCTCAAGGCAATGACAACTCTTTTGATGACTCTGGCGAAGAGGGTGAAGGGTGGGAAGCTATTTTATCTACCATGGAAGATAACCATAAGATTCTAGAGCGACATCTGGACTTCATAGAGGATAGGATGAAGCAAATAGAACAACAATAGCATTACCAAATTAAGAAGCTTCTCAAATTTTTTGCACTATAAGGGGTCCAAGTGCCTTCCTCAACACCATCCCCACCAAAATCCCTATAAGTTTTCTTACCCTCTACTTATTTATTGTTTGTTTTGTCTGCATGTTTGCTGTGTTTTATTTGAAAAATTTGGTTGCTTTGTTTTGTTTTCTTACTTTAATCATTGTATTCTTTGTCTTTTGTGTTCTCTTCACATATTGAGGCCAATGTGTCCCTCAAGTCTGGGGAGTTAGTCATTACATTTTTTTTTACGTTTTGCATATCATATAGGATGCATGTTAGATTGTTAATATTAGGTATGTCAATTTCCTTACAATTAAGTCATTATTATGTGTGTTATAAAATAAAATTCTATCATAGTAGATGGAATGAGATTGAGTGTATGCTTGAAGTTAAATTAGGTGGCTTGAGTGGAAGGTGAACCATGTAATTGATTGAAGTAGTTGGTTGCATAAACTTGGTCAGAAATTGATATTGGAGTGATTAGGGAATGTGTGAAATTATCA
>JAOXYD010150596.1:0-10505 GCA_028565735.1 Pinacopodium congolense | reverse complement strand
TGGGTAAGCTCCTTTGAACTCTTAATTCATTCTTCATCCTTCACTCTTCTTCTTTCATGCTTCATTTTTCTTTTCTTTTTTTTCGAATTTTAATGTTAATAAACACTACATAATAAATAAATACACCAATAAAATTTAATTCTAACCCAAAATCAATAATTAAATAACAACACATAAAATGAAAAATAAAAACACTTAAATAATCAAAACTTACTCTAAATTTATACCAAATAAAAACAAAACGATAACAAATATTATACTAAACAAAAAATAAAAACAAATCTTAAAACACAATAATAACAACCTATAATGCAAGAAACACATGCTAAATACTTAGAAAACACATAATGAAGCACAATTATCAGTACATCATCTATAGGTGGGCCTATTTCTTCCACTTTTGGCTCCTCTAACTCCTTACCACTTCTTAACTTGATTGCATTTAGTTACTCTCATGGGTTAGATTCGGTGTTATTAGGTAGGCTACCCACGTTCCTTATTGATAAAACACTTGTAAGTTGACCAACTTGGACCTCTAAGTTATGGATAGAAGAGGCATTGTTCTTAACTATTTGCTCGAATTTGACTCCCATCCTCTTATGACTCTCATCCTAATTGTTAAACTTTGAGCTGAGTTCATCTATAAGATGTTCCATCTTTGAATCCAATGACCACAGTCTATCCTATTGAAAGCCTGGTGATCCTTGTGATCTCATATTGGTACCTGAACTATTATTATTTCAAAAAAATTTGGACCTTAGTCTATCATGTTGGAAGCCTGGTGATCCTTGTGCTCTCATATTGGTACCTAAACTTTTATTATTCTAAGAAAATTTGGTGTGGTTCTTCCACCCCTAATTATAGATGTTTGAATAAGGGTTGTTACCTAACCTTCCCTTGTGATGCTACCATGTAATTTACCTGTTCTATCTCATAACTGGCCATTAAGAAGCACTTTACAGTTACATGGCTTTTCTAACCATATAATTCACACCCATGTTGTACTACTTTCACCGCTTGTGACGAAATAGCTTCCAAAATGTTCAATTGTGTCACAAGTACTGACATTTGAGCTTCCAAGGCAGGCACTAAATCCATTATGATAATACCTTTAGTTCCTTCATAGGAGGTTGCTTACTCCTTTCCGTTGTCCATAGGCTCCTATTATTCACCATCTCTTCCAATAGATCATGTACTATATCTATCGTCTTCCGCATTAGAGAGGCTTCAATTGTTGCATCTATTGTACCTCTCGTTTGTTTAATAACTCCATTATAGAACGTTGATAGTAGAACTTCCTTGTGAAGATTATAATGGGGGAAACTCCTTTGAATTTCCTTAAGCTTTTCCCACACCTTATATAAAGACTCACCATCACTCTACAGAAAATTTTTTATTTCCTTGATGATTTTTGTGGTCTTTATGAGTGGAAAATATTTGGCTAGAAAGACCTATACTAGCTAATCCCATGTCATGATGTTTTTTGGATTCAAAAATTTTAACTAAGCCTTGGCTCAATCCTTCGAGGTAAAAGGGAAAAGTCTCATCTTCATAGAATCTTCTGATAGGCCATTGTATTTGAATGTGTCGCAGATTTCTAAGAAGTTGGCCAGGTGAGCATTCAAATCTTTATTGGCTAAACCATAAAATTGCATGGTTCATCTGCAACATGTTTAATAAAGCCGACTTAATCTCAAAATTATTGGCTTGTACTGGGGGTCTTATGATACCCTACTAATTGGAGTTGAATCTAGGACTCAGAAAGTCCATGAGAATTCTCTCGTGCTCACCGTGATTCCTTTCTTTAGCCGTTATTCTTTTAATAGCTTCTTGGCACTTTACTTTCCTAAGTTCTCTTTCGTGCTTGGTAATGTTTGAAATTTCAACATCCTCCAACTTGCTTGAACTCCTAATCACTCTTATATTCATGCACCTGCAATCATATAAGAAAATTGTCAACAATCCTTAAATCAAAAGAATCCAAATTAGATAAAAGGCTAAAATCATAATCCCAGACAACAGTGCCAAAAACTTGTTCGCTAGTTTTCGCTAAACTACAAGTATACAGATTGTAACTTATAGTATAAAGATATCGATCCCATAAGGATTGAATATAGTTACCTAACAATCCAAATTGCACTTTGTTTAAGGTAAATAAAATTATTGAAACTGAAATTTAGATTAAGCCAAATACAATTAAATGAATTTAATCATAGAAGAAAGTGAAACAAAGAAGATACTCAATAATGGAGACTTATGAGTTGTTTTTATCTTTATTTATCATCCTTTTACTTTATTGATTTAATTTTTTTTATCCTAAATATCCAATGGTTTAATTACCCATTCTCAAGATCTAAATAATTAAGTTCTATCCTTGTTTATCCTCCTTTTACCTTATTATTCAATTTTGTTTAATCTTAGATATCTAATGTTTTAATTACCCATTCTTGAGATCTAATTAATTAATCCTAATTGAAATACTTACAAGATAAATTGTGACTTCTTGGTTTACAACACTACTCTTAAACATGAAATTGGATTTGAAGTAATCCTAAGGATAATCAAGAAGCAATTAAGATCTCTCTTCAATCACTTGTTAACTTATTAATTATAAGTTTGTTAAGGTACCAATTTTCGTTGCACATCCTAACTTAAATAACAAAAGGAACATCCAAGGCAACAAAAAAAAGGAGGGGTTTTGGAAAGAGAAAAACATCAAGAAACTCATAAATCAAGATTCAAGAAAGTTGTCTAAATTTTCCAGTAAAAAGACCTTCAGCTTCATCATTAATCTATCTTTCTTTTGCTTTCCTTTTGATATTTAATCTAAAGTGGTCGTTTGAACATGATTATGGATTTTTTAATCTAGTTTAGGGATTTTCTTAAATTTTTTATCCAACTTTTATGCTAATGATTTAATGAATGGTTGTTTGTGTTAATTGTTGAATTACAATCACTTAAAATTAAGAGATTGTTTTGATTTATTTCAATTAGGATGTGTAATGAGAGTTTGTACCTTAATGGACCTGTAATTAAGAGATTAACAAGTTATTAAAGAGAGATCTTATTGCTTCTTGATTGTCCTTAAGATTACTTCAAATGCAATGGCATGTTTAGGAGTAATGTTATAAAACGAGAGGTCACAATTCAACTTGTAAGTATTTTAATTGAGATTAATTGATTAGATCTCCAGAGAGGGTAATCAAACCATTGGATATCTAAGATCAAACACAGTTGAATAAATAAGGTAAAAGGAGGATAAACAAGGATAAAAAAACCTTTAAGTCTTTATTATTGAGTATCATCTTTTTTTTTTACTTTCTTATATGATTAAATTCATTCAAGTTTCTTTAGCTTATTTTAAATTTTCAATTTTTATACTTTGATTAACCTTAAATAAAGTGAAATTTAGATTGTTAAGTGACTACATTCAATTCTTGTGGGATTGATATCTGTTATACTATAAGTTATGACCTATATACTTGTAATGTAGGGAAAACTAGCAAATAGAAATATTCCCAACTCTTTAGCATCTATCACAATTCATCACTTATTCATTAGCATCCTTGAAAAAATTAAACAAAAAGAATTTATATTCCAATACATAAGCTTCTAGTAAGTCTGTCACAAACTACCAAATAATAAACTAACCTTCTAACTGTGTAATAGGGTGAGTCAAGATCAATCCACAGAGAGCAAGAGCGTTAATGCTATTTTTAATGTTGCTGAAAAGAAAAGACAAATAAAAAAGTCCCCTGGTTTTCTTAACTAAACTAAATATAAAATATAACAAAGAAAATAAAGGCAAATGAATAAGTGTGCAAAATATAAAGAAACAAGTAACAAAACTAGAAAAGTAGGTAGAAGATATCATTAAGATTCTGAAAAAGATAATTGATCATTGAAAACATATGAATTATGTTCTAGCTAAGATGTTATCCTATAGAGGCATGTACAATACATGTCCTCCATCCCTTTGAATATTGATAAGTCTGATACTACCAAAACTTACCCCTAACCACATAATAATCTAGGATACAATTTCTAGATTTAATTACGCAACAACATTAAACACTAGGGGATAACTAGCTTAAGCTATAATCTTACACACGCAGATAATATAACTTAAAGAATCAAAACACTAGGATTAATTGATTAAGCCTCAATTGCAAAAAAAATTACCTTATTGCTATGGGTGATATTTGTTAATGAAAATTACAGATCACCATCTTATACCTAGGGTTTAAACTAAAAATTTACTAATATGATTTCTAGATTTAATTTCATAGTAAAATTAAACACTATGGAACACCTAACTTAAGCCATAATATTACACACGTGAATCGTGTAAATTAAATATTCGAAACTCTAGGTTAAATTTATTAAGCCTCAATTACAAAATCAGTTACCCTATTGCTACGTGTGGTATTCGTTAATGACAATTATGGATCACCAGTTTATACATAGCACTCGAACTAGAAATTACTAATAGGGTGATCAAACCTATTAATAACCCTTAATTCTTAGAACTTAATCAAGGTTTTAATTTAATCCAAGCCTAAAACACAATATCATTTAAAACCCAATTTTGTTTTCAAAATTGAATTCCCATCATCCTTTTAGTACCTTCTAACCTATTAAAGTTTAGCCATGCATACTACAATTAACAAGAATAGAAAATAAATTAATTCATGGAAAACATATTAAAATTGAAATTAAACTTGAAGGAATTAAAGATGAACCAATCTATTTAACAATATCTAAAGGTCTTACAAAGAACAAGCTTAAAAACTTTAACCTAAATGAAAGAACAACTAGATTAATGAAATAAGAATAATGTAATATCAAAACCATAATAAAAACTAACTATTTATCTAGTTGGAAATGAAATATATGAGGATCCTTAACTATAACATCAAAGATAATCCAAAAGCACTAAAAATATAACAAGAACAGAGGAAGATTATATATGGCTGTCAAAAAGGGTCTAAAGGTGATTAAAGGGCCTTCTTTTTTCCCCCCTTATATATGTCCCATTTAGTGTTAATAACGTTTAGGGGAGTCAATGTCTTGTTTTCCCTAAATTTTTTCGTTTTTAGGATGCTAAATAGTAGTTAACATTCTTTTAACGATGTCATAAAGCAACCCTCATTAAAGGACCTGAAACGTAAGCATCGATGGCTATATCTGGGGAGTTCAACAGCTCTGTTGATACCTACCATTGAAGATCTAAATTTAGGTTCTTTAACCCCTAGGGGGGTTCACATTTGATCAACTACGCCATTTAGCATTAGTATAAACTATTGTTGATGGTCTATATTGCACTTCTCTTGATCCATTTTCCCCTAATTCTTCTCCAAACTTGACCCTTTCAACTAGAATTTATGGCTTATAATCAAATCTGTCATTCAACGCATAATGAATACAAATTAAGCACTTTTACATAAAAATGGTGATGAAACCATATGAAATCATATATTAAAACTCAATATGATTCATCCCTATCAAATTCCCTGCACTTGAATTATTGAAAGTAATGACGTAAACGCTTCATTCTTACAATCTTCATCAAAATTTGAAAGCTAGTTGAGTACTTAAAACCAATCAGTGCCATTAATCTAGTTTACAAATCACAACTCCATTATGACCAAAAATAATGTTTTCATAAGCAAAGCGCACTACTAGTAAGAAAGGAACCCAATATGGATAATATCAAGCATTCATGTCATTTTGTATAGGTTATGGCATAAATCTACATAAAGACATTCAAAATAACCAAAAACATAAAATAATTTGAACTTGGGGCAACATGTAGGAGGCCACCTAGTTTTTTTATGCGAAGGATAAAATTTTTTTTTGAACACCCCAAGTTACTCAGCAAGGGTACTCATTTTAACTTGCTTGAGATGTCTTCTAACTTTTTTATACGATTAGATCACTCTCTTAAATAGCTACTAGAACCACTTATAAACTTCAACCTTTACATCAGTTTAATTAGAGTGAAATTTGTTCACTTTATTCAACAATACAGACACTTTTTACTTATTTTTTACATATTATTTCACATCCCATTTCTAAATTCACATGAAAAATCATACAAAATATACTAAAATGGAACATTATCCTCAATGATCTAAAAGCAATGAAAACACGCAAAGGAATGGAACAAGAATACTCATCTGGATTATGTAGACCATGTCACTCTTTAGTGAGAAAGATCGCAAATCACTTACACACCTATGAACAAAACAAGGACAAGAATTTAAAACACTCAAATGGAAACAAACCAAATCTAATCTAGAAAAGAGAAAAACACAAAAACTAAAAGATATGGTTGGGGTGCCTCCCAACAAGTGTTTATTTAAGGTCTTTAACTTGACCACTTGCTTATATCAACCCACACACTTTAAAGCTTCAAGCTTTATCACCTTCAAGTCTCAAACTTGATACCCTTCAAAATAAGGCTTGAGATGATGCCCATTAACTTTAAAGTCTTATCCTATTGTGTCACGCTTAATCTCAACAACATCATAGGGGTATACCTTAGTGACAATGAAAGGTCCTATCCATCATAAATGTAACTTGCCTGGAAAACATTTGAGTTTGTAATGGTAGAGGAGAACTTACTAACCCACATTGAATGTTTACCTTAAAATGTTCTTGTCATGAAATGTCTTTATCTTCTCATTGTAAATATGAGACTTTTCAAATGTTTCATGTTGAAACTCCTCTAACTCTTGCAACGATAAATTTCTATATGCACCAGTGGCCTCTAACTCCATGTTATATTGGTTCTCTACCCAATAAACTTTATGATCTAACTCTACAGGAAAATGAAACAACTTCCCTAGCACCAAATTGTATGGAGACATCCTAATTGAAGTCTTTTATGCTATTCGGTATGCTCACAGAGCATCATTAAGGATCAAACTCCAATGCCTCTTCTATTAGGATTAATTGTCTTTTCCAAAATAGACTTAATATCTCTATTATACATATTGGCTTGTACATTTTTCTGAGGATGGTAGGTCGTAGAAACATAATACACCACTTGATACTTCCAAAGGAGAGCTTCAATTTTCTTGTTATAAAAATGTGGTTCCTTAGTGCTTATGATGGCTCTCGAGACCCCAAACTTGACAAAGATGTTTGATTTCACGAACTGTTTAACCATTTTAAAATCATCAGTTTGGGTGCCTCTACACCCATTTCGACTTATAATCAATAACAAGTATAATATATTAAAATTTTAAAAAAATATGGAATGGGCTCCATGAAATCCATACCCTAAACATAAAAAATTTCATAAATCAATATAGGATTTTAATGCATTTCATTACAGGAACCCAACGTACTTGTCCGTTGGCAATTGTTGTAAGTCATGCAAAACTCATTATCTTATTTAAAGAGATATGTCTAATAAAAGTCCTTTATTAAGACCTTGCAAGCTATTCTTTTTCGACCAAAATGTCCTCCACATAAAAAAGAATGATAAAGAGTTAAAATAAAGGAAAACTCAACATTAAGTTTACACTTCTTATAATTTGGTCAGCACAGTGTTTTCATAGGTATGGATCATCTCAAATGTAATACTTGGCTTGACTTTTCATCCTATCCTTTTGTGCCTTGGTGAAATTAATGGGAACTTGTTGAGAACCAAAAAGTACACCAAGTTTACATACCAAGGGGTCTCTATATGGGAGGCATTCCTCTTACCATGTATTTATCTCCCAAAGATTTGAGTACGTCAAAATTTAAGTGTTCGAATCTCATATGCCAACGTCATGCTTCATCTTTCACATCCACCTTTAAACACTTTGCTTCAAGTGTCTTGATATTCAACATGAAAATTCTATTCTTTGACATAAACACCTTAGTAATCAATTGAGCATGTTGATCTCTAAGCCAAAAACAATAATCTTTCATGTGGATTTCATATTCTTTTTTAAGAAGTTATCCTAAACTTAAAATATTACTTTTCAACTTGGGCACATAGTAGTCATCATTAATAATTCTATGACTTCCATCTCTTGAAGAAATTAGAATGGTACCTTTCCCATGAATTTGGATCTTTGAAGAATCTCCAAAAGAAATATTGCCTTCCACCTTTTCATCAAGCTCCATAAATTTACCTCTATCTCCACACATGTGGTTGCTTGCTCCATTATCCAAAAACTATGTACTTTCATCCTTACATGCATAATCTTTGAGTGCTAGCAATAAAGTAGGCTCTTCGACTACTTGCTTTTCATCAACAATATTGATTTGTTCCTCAACATGATTAGGTGTAACGTAACATTCCTTAGAATAATGTCCAAATTTATGACAATTGTAACACTCAATATTAGACTTATCATACCTCCTTTCATTTTGTCTAGAATTGTAACCTCCTCTTCCTCTTCCTCTTGATTTTTCTTGGCCTTTGTATGAGTGGTTGCTTCTATCATCATTGTTGACGTTGTTATAATCTCTTTTATTTCTTCCTCCATAACCTCGTCCTCGACCATGACTACGGCCACGTCCTCGACCACGTCCTCGTCCTCTTCCTCTTTGATTACTTTCTTCATCATCATCTTTTAATGCAACCTTTGCTTTAAGTGCTTGCTCTAAAGGTTCTTCTTGCCTCCTCTTGATCTTGTCTTCATGTGCTTGCAAAGAGCCTTCTAGTTGTTCAAGTGTTAAAGAGTCTTGATCTTTGAACTTTTCAATGACACAAACCACATAATCAAACTTTAAAGTTAAAGAGCGAAGAATCTTTTCCACAACTCCAACATCTTCAACCGTATCTCCATACCTCTTCATTTGATTCACAACGACCTTCACTCACAAGCAATAATCCGAGATTGATTTGGATTCCTTCATGCGTAAAGATTCAAAATCACCTCGCAATGATTTAAGTCAAATCTTTTTCACCTTGTCAATTCCTTGAAAGGAATTTTGCAAAATTTCCTATGCTTCCTTTGAAGTAGTTGTGTCGGTCACCTTCTCAAACTTTGAATCATCTAAATATTGATGGATGAGGGTGATGGCTTATTGATCCTTCTTCTTTATCTTTGACCAAGCATCTTTCTCACTTTGAGGCAAGTCGTCTTCACTATGAGGTTGTATAAAACGTTTCTCTACAATCTCCTAAGCATCTTGTGAACCAAGTACGGCTTTCATACGAAGACGCCATATTTCATAATTTTCTTTTGTAAGATGAGGAAATTGAAATGAGTATACTCCACTATTGTTTGTCATTTCTTAAAGAACTTGAATCTGATACCACTTTATTGATAATTGAGGAAGTTTTGAGAGGAGAGAATTGTTTAGAAGAAGAGAATTTCACTTGAATCATTTGAGTTTAAGTACAAAGAGATATTTATAGGTACAAAAGATGACCTTTCAAATCTAAATACATGAACCCATTAATGATCCTAAATAAATAAATAATACATGAACCCAAAACCATATGTAAACCATAATAAATAATGTAACCAATACACGAATATAATTAAACTCCTAATAATGAACTTAAACATTCATGTATCTAAAACTTAAATATTCATGTATCTAGACTTAAACATTAATTAATTTTAAATTAAACTTCAACAGAATCCATTTGACCAAACAGTTTTCTCTAATTTTTTTTATAATTATAATTTGCACGAGAATGACTTTGTCTTTCCCAAATGGTTGGTAACACGCTACTTTTACTTTATTCATTTTATGCTTGAAGCTATCGTTTTAATCTATTATCTAACAGTATTGCTTGTTTATATTTCATCGTTTTTATTATCTGCTGTTTTTATTTATTAACTGTGAATCCGATCCTCAGCCGTCTGCTGCCCTTTTCTTGTTCTGACCGTCATTCAGCGATTCTATCATATTATGGTCCGCATAACAATTGGACCCGTATAAATACAACTTATATTTATTCTTGATTTTTAAGCTGTTGATCTATCAGTTTGTTGGAGGTCTGCATCTTTTTAATTAAAAAGGTTCTTTTACGAAAAATATAAATTTCCAACACAAATGCATGAACATTAAACGTTGAGCTGATAATGTGGAGCATGCATTTGTAACCTGTGTATTAATCTTGGGTGGAATACAGATCGCGAATTCAACCACAAAGATAATGCCATACGACTCAGGTCAGTGAAGAAAAGTCAACTGTAAAACACTTGCAAATATTTTTAACACCCACTATGTGCAACAATTGTAGCTTATCAATGACCAATATGCAATAGGTCCGTTAAATGGAATTCGGATCCAATTAGACCACCGTTCTTTGGTCGTCGCTTTTATGGTGGATAAGAAGACTTGTCAACATTGCCGGCCGTCTCTTCTAAGTCTAAATAAAAGTAAACAAACATATAGACCTTTAGAGTTTAGAACAGAAGCACACAGCAACCATTGACCGATAAGGCACATTTAAATAAGAGAGGAGATTCATCGGAAAATCAATAGTTGCTTTTTATATAATAGAATTGTGAACTACCTTGTTCAATTTCAGTTCACGAAGG
>JAOXYD010150585.1:0-10505 GCA_028565735.1 Pinacopodium congolense | reverse complement strand
ATATCAAAGAAATGAATAGAATGTATTATCAAGATTCTAGGACAATCATTGATCCCCGAATATAAGTAAATGATTCTTTAACTAAGATGTTAGTCTATAGACCCGAATAATCTCTCAAATCTTAACTTCCTATAAAATAGATAAATCTAACAAGCTCTAGAAATATCCTAACTCCACTATAACCTAGAATAGGCATTCTAAGTTTAATAGTGAAGAAGCATTAGGTAATAAGGAACGGCTAACTTAGGGCATTAACACAAACAAATTCGGAGAGTGTAACCCAAATTATTGGAACTTTAGACTAATTAGTTAAGTTTGCATACAAAACTAACTTATCTATTGCTACTTTCGAAAATTGTTAATGACTATTATGTATCAAAGCTCAATCCTAGTGTTCAAATTAGAAATTACCAAAAAGGATGATCAAGCCTAGTAATAACTCCTAACTCTTAACATTAAACTAAGGTGCCAATTCAACCTAAGCATAGGAGAACCACCAAATCAATAAAAGCCTAACTTCATTATCACAAATAATCAGTCTTCATCTCTTTAATACCTTCAAGCCCTTAGGAAATTAGCCATACATGCTCAAATTAATCAAAACAAAAATTAAATAAATATAACTCATACTCAATCAAATGAAATCAAGACTGGAAAACACAATAAAACTATTTGTTAATAAATAATCGAAAATCTATACGCTATCAAAGAGATTTATTACCCAAAATAATCAAATGTTTAATCTAACTATATAAAAACGTAGAAATAGGAAAATACAAGTATGTAATGATTCAACATCAATACAAACAACTCAATAAAATGTAAAACAACTAAACTAAGGGAATGGAAAGTAAAACAATAGCAAAAATCTAACTTAGAAACCTAAAACATGAAGAAAAATCAAGAAAACAAGATGAAAGCTTTTAAAGATGTTAATGGCTACTAGATTATGCTTTTACGAGCTTTAAGAGTCGTTAAATACCCTTTCTAATTAGGGCAAGGCCGAGGATAGGGAAAATACTGATTTTTTCCTTTTAAATTTTTAATATCAACAACCTTAACGGCAATTTAGCAACCTTAACAACAGTCTACTCTAAACCACCATTAAGATTGTAGTTGTAAACTTCAATGGTGGTTTGCTACATCTTCGACAGTGATTGCCTTCAACTACTATTGATATTTTGGATAGTAGATTTCCTTTCAATTTTTGCTCTAATTCTCTCTAAAACTTGATGCTTTGATCCAAAATTTGTTCAAAAAGATTAAACCTGTCATTTACCACAAATTAAATACAATTTGAGCATTTTATCTTAAAAATTGGGATTAAATAATGTGAAATCACATATCAAAATATCGCCAAACCCATCCCTAACACATGACTATGACCTTGGACGTGACACTTACTGTTCCTTTTTCTCCTTGTTGTTTTCTTTAGAAATTTACCATGGTTTGGGCCATAGGTGTGGAGTAGGGAGTGGAACTCACTGACTTTATGCTTTTTTTCTTCCTTTTAATTCCATAAGCCATCTAACTCCATAAATGTATCAAATTAATCACCAAGAGTTACAAGAACATATATGTTCACCAAAATCATCATGAGCAATATCATATTCACAATTTAACCAAAAAAGCATTAAATTCAAATGAACAATGCCCTCAAACCTAAGATTATGACTATAAAAGCATGCATAAAAAGTGTATAAAATGGGAACTATCAACTTCCTTCATTTGGTTAGTCTTAATTTTTGTTATTGGACCTCCAATTCATCGAAAAAACTCATCATAATGACTAGACATAGGTGCATACATAAACTTATCTCCATTATTCCACCTTTATTTGAAAGGATTCATCCTTGAATCAACTGCAGCATATAAGGGCAAATCATCAATGTTAAAAGTAGTATTCATATTTCCATATTCACTTGGCAATTCTAGTTTATAGGCATTTTCATTGATCCACTCTAACACTTAGAAATGTCCATCTTCATACGGTTGTGATATAGATTTCTGTTGTAAAGGAAATCTCTTCTTTCATATGTGAATTAAAACCCATTCATTGAGTTTAAAAGTTACATTACTAAATCTTTCTTTCTATGTTAGCTCAAGCCTTTGTATGCAAATCCCTAAGAAAATAGGTGTTTTGCTTTGTATCTAAAACCATACACAATTTTAAATGGAGAATATCAAATAGAAAAATAAGCAATTCCATTATATGCAAACTTAACATGTCACAAACACTTCATTTAATAGTAGATAACTAAATTTTTATTCCTAATTTATTCCATAAAGTATATAAAAAATGACTTAAGAACTTAGCATCTCTATCACCAAATATTGTCCTAAGCGAACTAACATTCTTCTTAAAGAATAGATAAGCTATATAGGTTACATCCTTTGCTTTAAAACAAGTAACAAAATGTGTAACTTTACTAAATCTATCAATAGCAACGAAGATACTATTCTTACCTCCTTGAGATCTAGAAATATTGAACATAAAATCCATTATAATATTAGTGTAAAGTTGATTAGGTATAGGTAAAGGAGTATATAAACCAAGTGGCATCACTTTAGATTTTGCTTGCTTACATGTTATGCACTTATCATATGAAAATTGCACATTTCATTTCATATTAGGCTAATAAAATGATCATTCAATATGTCTAAAGTTTTTTTGTCACCAAAGTGTCCCATTAAAATACCTCTTTGAGTCTCTCTAACTAACAACTCACATATTAAACTTACAAACATACACAATTTATCTTTCTCAAGCTAATGTCCTTCATATCTATAGTACTCACCATATATGTACATATAACATGCATTCCATACTTGATTAAAATGTGAATCATTACCATATAATTATATTGAACTAATAGAGGTTCACTCAAGTTTTGATGATAACAAAATAATACTACTAATGGTTATATTATGTTTTGATTTATTGAAAAGATAAGTTTTAGGAAAAATTTTTGAAAGACACAATTTGGAGTCTATAAGTGTTGAAGTAAAAGTGATGATACATAAAGATCAAAGGTGTTGAATGAAGGATTAAGAATCAAGATAGTAAGATTGAAAAGGTTCTATGTTTTATTTTTAATGTAATCTTATGTTGATCTTTTTAAAGTGTTGATGGGCACAAATTATACATATTATATTTTTACTTGGTATTTATGCATATAGGTTGCATAATCAAGAGGAATTATGTAAAAAAAATTAAATAATCCTTTTAATACACACAAATATTTTTAGAAAATTAGTTTGATCTGTGTGTATGTTAAGGTTTATTAGTTAAGTAGAGCTTAAAAATGATATGATGTGTTTTAGGTTTATTTAAATGCATTAAAGTGTGCTAAAACTAGTTTCTACATGGATTGGTGGACTAGCCATTGGTTGACCAATGTGTTTGATAATAGTTGATCAGTATGTCAATTTCACTAGGATTGATCGACCATTAGGTTAGACTGGTTAACCAGTGTATTTGAGTAGTCAACCTTTGTGTTATAATTTTGCAGGAATTATTGGACCAATGGTTTGAGCATTCATATAACAATAGCTATTTTTAATTATAAAAATTGAATTAAATTATTTTAAATCAATACTAACATCTATAAATGACTAGTGGCTTTAAGTTATGAAAGTATTTGATCGAGTTTTTAGTTGGTTTTTAGTGTTTCATGTAAAGTTTCCTGGGGTATTCATTATTAAGTTTATTACTGAGCTTCTTAAATACTTTAGGTTAGTCAAGTGAGATATTTTGATGAAGTGTATTTTAAGGTGGTGTGATTGTGAGGTTGAAATTGCAAAAGGTTTACTTTTGTGCCTATTAAAAAAGAGAGTGATATGCAAGGGTTAGTTTTGTAGCTATTAAAAAAGAGAGTGGTTATAAGGGTTGGTCTCCATCCATTGAAGAAAACATTATTAGTAAAACTCCCAAAAAGATGTTTAAGAGTGGATGTAAGTGTGAGATTGTGCATCAAACCAATATAATTCAATTTATGCCTCTCTTTCCCTTATCTATGTTTATTTTAATTGAAACTATTTTATTATGTTGATTGATTATATTGTTTAGCTTTCGCATTTTAATTAAGAGGATAATTTTAATTAGAAATAAAAACTTAGAGATTTTATTGTCATCTAATTTATCCCCTCTTTGGTGTTATATAAGGATTAGCAATTAGCATCAAAGATAAGATTCACATAGATATAGTTATAACAAAATAGTGAATTTGATGTTATCATGCACATTTAATAATGAAATATAGATAAACCCCTTACATTGATGGTAAAAAATATAGAGAATTACAAATTAAAATAAAAATTTTCTTTTAGATATAAGTGTTGATTTTTTAGAAATTATAGAGAATGTCCTTCTCGTTCTAATAAAAACAATACTTGTAAATAATGTAAAGAAAATAGTACCAAATGATGAAAGTGAGGGATGAAAGGAATGAAAGACTTTTCTATTTTAATTGTAAAGTTTTAAACATTTTATTTTGTACAGTAAGTAGGGATGAGT
This sequence comes from Pinacopodium congolense, assembly GCA_028565735.1. NCBI lineage: Eukaryota > Viridiplantae > Streptophyta > Magnoliopsida > Malpighiales > Erythroxylaceae > Pinacopodium > Pinacopodium congolense. The sequence goes on along the minus strand of JAOXYD010150585.1, from coordinate 5,989 downwards.
TTAATAGAGTCTCTAGTTGTGAATCCGTTAATGAGATTTAGTATATATTATAGATTACTTATGAAGGCTCTAATAAAATTAAAGAAGTGGAGAGTGAGCATGCAAAGGAAGAAGTGGCTCACATATACTTATTAGATGATGAGGTACGGTCTAACTTAAATTCTTGTAAAAATAATGATGAGGTACCTATATGTTCAAATTTAAATAATGATGATGATTATTGTGATGGTAAGTTAACTTATGATGAATTAATTAAATTCTTATAAGCAATGGTTAAGAAAAAGAAAAAGAAGTCTTCTAAGTATGAGGAAACATCAAAACTTCTAGATACACGTAAATTAGAGAATGCAAAATTAAAAGGTGAATTACATAACATTGTAGAATCAAAGAATGTCAATAATAATGATGTGAAAAAATTGAGACATAAAAATTCTTCTTTGAAAAAAATTAAAAAGTTTTAAGAACTTATTGTCCAAATAAAGGAAAGGAAAAACTAGAATGCATATTAAGTGCGCAAAAAATATAAATGATAGATTTTGTTTCGAATTTGTCTGTGAAAAGAAACCATCAAGTAGTATGACTACCTTATTAAGGGAAAGAATCTTAAAGAAAAACATATGCATATGTTATCTTGTGAAAATATTGCATCATCATTTAAATCTCAAACTGGGAGATAACACCATGCATTCATGTATGGATCAAGACCAAAATTTAAAAAGGAAATACAAGTAAATAAGAATAGGTATAATTTTTATAGGAATACAAAATCATGATATGATGCATTTAGGCTTAAGGTAAGGCAAAGTGGCCTAACACATCTCCATACTTCTTATATGCATGTACGTGAAACTAGAAACAATTTTCATTATCATCTTAGATCTCATTTTCATTAAAGGATGACAAATAATGATAAGGATCTAGAAATGCATTTAGACATAATAATGTGTAGACCCATTCTCATTCATACAATATACCTATGGTTTGTTATTTTTATGAAAGATTGGGGCATATTGAAAACTTTTGCTATGATAAACAATTTAGTGGTAGAATTCACCCTGAGGTTGGAAAACTATTAATCTATAAGAACCCAAGTTAATGTGAGTATCAAAAGTTCATTAAATCTTGTCATGTATGTCGATGGACATCAAGACCAGAAGGAACAAGTACCAAGAATTATTGTTGAACTAAGTGAGTTAAGAAATCAAATGAAAATTTATGATTTATAAAATGGAGGTACATACTTATTTTGGAGATACTATTCTTGCTATATAAAATTGAGTGATACCTACTGTTTTGAATAATCAAATTGAACGATATTTGATGATTTAAATGAATTGAATATTTTTTTAGTCATGAATGATAGAGTCCAATTTGATTTGAGGATAATTTTAGTGATTTCCATAGATTAAATGTACATTATATATAAATAAAAGTGAGAGAATAATGTGATTAAAAATGATACGTATATTAATCTTACATAACCAGATTTTATATGAATAAAAATTATGTACAATTATATACATTAATATAGGGCTTATAGATGCTTTGTGTAAGGAGATTACTCAAATGTGTTGGTTATTTTTTGATACCATATAAAAGTTTGTATTTGGATGTTTGATACTAGATATCATTTTTATCTTTGATCATGTATAAGATATTTGATACATTTGACTTTGCCTTATTAATTTCTCTAGTTTAGGATGGTAATTTGTATATTTGATGCTAGATGTTAGATGATATTTGAATTTGAATGATTTATTTTTTATGCGTGTAGATTTGCACATATATAACCTTTTTCTTATATTAATTAAAAAAGATGGGGAGAAAAATATATGATTTAAATTGTTTTTATTAGGATGAATTTTGATTTTAATGTTTTTGTTAGTTTTGTATTATTTTTTACCTTATAAAAGGTGGAAAAATTTACAAAATCATTAAATTAAGGGGGATTTTTTTTTGTAATATTGATAAGTTTTGTGTTTTGATGATTTTGATAAACCTTATCTTATATTATGTTGCTTACTAAAAAAGGAGTGTAGCATTATATGATACTAGATGTCTTACATAAAGGGAGTTACATGTTGAATTATGTTTTTTATGTATAATTGGTGCTTATGATCTCCTTCAGATATTACTCGTTAGTATGTTATATTTAAAGGAAGTGTAATTTTCTATAATGTATGAATTAAGGTATGTAATATTATTTTTTGTTTAATGAGAGTTTGATTATTTTAAATAAGTTATAATGCATGAATTTGAGGAAAGCTTAACTTTTGATGAAATTAGGGGGAGCCTTTAAACTTCAATGATATGGATGTCTTCTGAAAATTTTGAAATGAGATTTAGATATCTGATGATATTAGGCTTTAAATATGGAAGTGGTTACATAAAGGGGGAGCATGTTTGAGAGAGTTTATAAGTTATTTTGAAAATTTTAACTAACATTAAGAAAATTTGAGTGATATTATATCCATAAGACTTATTAAAAACATGTTTAAAACTTTTTAATGATTTAAAAAAGATGAGAAATTATGTGATATTAGTTTAAGGGGATTTGCATTGTTTGTAATATGCTTTTCCTATTGCCATTACATGATTTTGTTATCATCAAAAAGAGGGAAATTATTGAGTCAAAAGATGTTCCACACAAGTTTTAATGATGATAAAACAATAATACTAATAGTTTTATTGTGTTTTTTTATTGAAAAGATAGGTTTAAGGAAAAGGTATTGAGAGATATATTTTGGAGCTCAAGTTAGAGTATTAAAACAAAAGTAATGATCATGAAATTCAAGATAGTAAATGAAGGATCAAAAACCAAGATAATAAAATTAAAAATTTTTATGTTATATTTTTTTAATTATTAGTCTTATCTTGATCTTTCCAAAGTATTAATAGGTTCAAATCATGCATATATTATTCATACTTAATGTTTATATATATTAGTTGCATAATCAAGAGACTCTATATTAGGAAAGTTTTAAATAATTCTCTTAATACATAAAAAATATTTTTAGAAAATTATTTTGATGCGTGTGTGTTAAGGTTTGATGGTAAAGAAATATTTGAAAATGTTAGGATGTTTTGGAGTGATTTAAATTTGACAAAGTGTGTTAAAAATCAGTTTTTACATATATTGGTTGACTAGGGGTAGTTGACTAACCGATAGTTGACTACTATGTTTAGTAGTAGTTGACCAGTGTGTCAATTTTATTAAAACTAGTCCACTATTAAGCTAGATAAGTTAACCAATGATTGATCGACCAGTGTTTTTGAGTGATCAATCAATATGTTGTAATTTTGAAATAATTGATTAACCAGTGGGTGAAGCTGGTTGATCAGTGTAAGTGAGTGGTTAACCAACAACTTCCCTTAAATAGTTTTTAATGAGTTCCAAAAACTACAACCGACTAGTAGACTAAATTTTTCTTATAAATAGACATATTGGAGGTCTGTTTTACATCAATTTTTGTTGGGAAGTATCAAATCAAATTAAGAAAGCATTTGAGGGAGTTTTTGGTTTGTTTTACAATATGATGTGAAGTTTTTTGGTGCGTTCATTCTTAAGTTTATTAGTGAGCCCCTTAAGCACTTGGGTTGATCAAGTGAAATATTTTTATAAAGTGAATTTGTATCCCTTTATTTTTCAAGTTTATTTTAATTCAAGCTATTTTGTTACATTGGTTAATTATATTTTTTAGTTTCCACATTTTAATTAAGAGGATAATTAGGAATAAAAGCTTAGAAAATTTTAGTGTCACCTAATTCACCTCCTTTTAGGTACCATATAAGGATTAATAAATTCATTAATGAACTTAAAGTCATGTAATTTAGTTTGCAATGAGGTAAGTAATTCATACCTCCTGGACAATGCATCAGTGACAATGTTTTCCTTTTTATTCTTATACTTAATTACATATGGAAACATCTCTATAAACTTTAACCACTTAGCATGTCTTTTATTAAGTTTATCTTAGGATTTTATAAATTTTAAACTCTCATTATCAAAATGAATAATGAATTATCTAGACTATACATAATGCTACCAAGTTTATAAAGTCTTAACTAACGTATATAGTTCTTTTCTATAAGTATGATAGTTTAATTTGCCCTACTATACTTCTTACTAAAATATCCAATTGTTTTATAATCTTACTTTAATAAAGTTCCTATAACAATTCCATATATGCCACGTACAATCTTAAAAACTTTGTCAAAAATAAACAAACATAATAAAGGAGTATTTATTAATTTACCTTTAAGCATGTTAAACAGTTTATCTTACATTTCATCCTACTGAAATGCAACATTCTTCATAACAAGTTCATTTAATGAAGCGATAATATAACTAAAACCTTTAGCAAACCTCCAATAAAAACTTGTTAATTCATGAAAACTCTATACTTCATTCGCGTTCTTAAGTGTATACTACTTTGTACTTATTTCCTACGAACTCACAATAAATCCAAGAAAAACAACTGAATCCATGTAAAACATGCACTTCTTAAGGTTATCATATAATTAATGTTCTTTTAAGATACTAGTCATAACATGCAAATGTTTTACATGTTCATTAATTTTATGGCTATATACTAGAATGTCATCAAAATAAACCACAACAAATTTTCTAATATATTCAAAATATGTTTCATTAATCTCATATATGCATTAGGTGTGTTAGTAGTCCAAATGATATCACTAACTACTCATATAGACAATATTTAATCTTAAATGTAATTTTCCACCCATTATCTTCTTTCATTCAAATATGATAATACCCATTCTTTAAATCAATCTTAGAAAATAAACTAGAATCATACAACTCATCTAGTATATCATCTAACCTACGAATAAGATCTCTATACTTTATCGTGATTTTATTAATGGTATGACAATCCATGCACATTCTTCATGTTCCATATTTCTTAGGCACAAGAATATCAGGAACAAAACATAGACTAAGGCTTTACCTTATGAATCTATTTTGTAATAACTTGTCACCGAATCGCTTTGGTCTTTTTAAGTTTTGTCTAATAAGTTGATTAGTTTGCTATTGACGCTCTCAAAATGGATTCAATTTAATGCTAAATGAAGAATCCCTTTAGGAAACAAATCTCAAAATTCCTTTATCAAGGAAACAACCACAGTACGCAAAGATGGGTTAATATAATTATTAAAAAATAAAAAGGTCTTTTTACAAAAGTATTAACTATTTTCTATCTACGATTGCACTCATTATCTTATTATTTTTAGTAAAGGCACTCATCCTCTTACTTTTCTCTTCACTCTCCAATTCTTTTCCCACATATTTTTCTATCTTTCTTGTACTTTCACTCTTTTCTCTCCCATTCTTTTCATTATTTTGTATACTCTCTTTTTCTTTTATTATCTCAACTGAAACTCTTTTACAATATTCACTTGGTCTTCATATGTCTCTAATGGTTTAAGAGGCCTTAATATAATTTTTCAGTTTTCTAAAGTGAAGGATTATTGATTTTTATAACTAGCATAGGTCATCCTCTTATTAAATTGCCACAAATGCCCTAATAACAAATGACTTGCATTTATTGACATCACATCACAAAGCACTTCATCCTTATAACTCTTAATTAAAAAAAAAAAGATACCAACACCTTCTCAGTAACCTTGATCTCCCATTCATTAAGCCACTACAACTTATATGACTTAGGATGTTTCTAGGTGGGAAACTTTAAATTCTCAACTAAAAAAGTACTAGCAATATTAATGCAATTGATGTTACCTATAATTGTGCTATATACCTTATTATTCTCATGACATTGTGCATTAAAAATATGTTGACTCTATACCTCAACTGTTAGGCCTATGGCACCTAAGAGGGGGGTGAATTGGGTGTTTAAAAATTCTTGTGAAAATAAAACACTTTAAACACCTTAGGCCAATTTAAACAATATAAAATCTTTAAACCAAAATTCAACCTAAATGAAAGACAAACTTTATGCCAATATCA
>JAOXYD010150584.1:0-24243 GCA_028565735.1 Pinacopodium congolense | reverse complement strand
ACCAATTAACATTTCACTAGTCTTAAATTGAGTTTATCCAAGTTAGCTACTCGAAGATTTGCAAAAATCCAAGGGTGGTATATCAATAGATCATAAATAATCAAATTGAAGCAACAAAAAAAATTATAGCATCAAACGGTTAGATGAAACACAATAATATACAATCTGTCAAAACATGCAGAGTTTATGTTCTAGCTTATATAATGAACGTTTTTAACCTTTCAAATGATATAAAATCAACACAACAAACCTCTTGAAACCTTAATCAATATCTTAAAAATAGCTTGGGACAATAAAAATGAATTTAAAGCCATAAAAAAGTATTAAATCAAGAATAACTTAAGAACATACAAGAGCTGTCGAACTTGTGCTATTAGCGTTCCATCCCTATAAACAAACAATTCTAGCCTTATAAAATCACCAAAAAAAATTAAAAATAAAAAACAACATATTAGAGTAATTTCGAAGCATAAAATTGGATTAAAACAATGAAAAGTTAAGGTAATGATGAAACACTAAATTCGGACAAATTTGATGTATATGGCTTTGAGATCTTGTAACTAAAGAAATGGGGCTCTAAAAATCCAAATAAAGGATCAGTGAAACTCTTGAAGGTTTAAATAAGCTAAAAACCACAAAATTGAAGATAAATGGATTTAAAATAATAAAATTGAAGAAGTTTGAATATGAACACAAAAGGCGACAACTTTGATGAAACTGACTTTATAAGCTCAGATCTTTGATAAAATTGCATAAAGATTGAGACAAAAGTTCTAGAACTCTTATTTATAGAGCTAGGAAGTGAATTGAGTCATTGGTTATGAAAAATAGTTGGTAAAGAAGCATCTGTTAGGGAATTGGTCAAGTGGTCTGTATAGGTTGTTTGACCAATTAATAAGTATTTATTAATCGGTCCTCTTTATAAGTGATTTTGAATTCTATAGATGACATAAAAATATTAAAAAAAACATTCAAACCAATTTTTTTAAATCCTAATTAAATCCATACAAATTCTTAATCATTCATTAGGTGAAAATAAACATCAAGTGATATATTTTTAAACCAAAAACACAAAATCACTTAGTTTATAAACCAATTAATTCATTATGTCAAACTTTGATTCTAAACCAAAACAAAACTAATGCAAAAAAAATTTTAACAAGTTCTTTTTCTTCAAAGCTAATGCACACAAGTCACAAAACACATTTTAACTTGTTCCAATGTCAAAATTGATTCAAACATCATGAAAACACAATTTAGCCTATCATATGAAACTTTAAACACACTAATTTACTATTCCATTCATGTTCACATTTCATAATCTTTCACAAATCTTTCAAGAACAAAAATTCACATGCAAACTTAAATCAAACATATTCAAACATAATTAAATAACTTTAGATAATATATCAAAATCACTTAAAACTTATCAAGAGGCATACAATAACACAAATCATCACATTACCTATTGATTATGCAACTTTATGCTAATGAAACATTCTAGAACAATTCCTAATATGTCAATGTCATAATCAAATTCAATTAATAACTAAAACATTTATTAAAAATCTATATGAAATTATTCAAGAAAAAATGTTATGTAAATGTGATCCATTTTTCAATCATTGATAAAGATCAAAGAAATTTACAACTTAAGACACTTTCTTAAAAATTATCAAATATTTATCTTTAAAACATGATCTTCTCTTCAACCTCTCACCAATGCTTGTGCCATCATTTTCTTTTTCTTCATGTAAGATCTTCTACATGAGGCTCTAATTCATGTCATTCCATAATTTGCATCAAACTAGCTTTTAATGTATCAAAACTCAAACATTGATAACAATAATGTTTTATTATAATCAAAATAAATGATTGGAACCTCCTTTAGTTCATCAAAGCTTATAGTCAAGGACATACATCTAGGTGGCTTATTATGAGTGGAAACAATTTTACCAATTATGATAGTTCTTACTTTTTGGAATAATGTTGTTAATTCCAATATATCCAATCATTGATGTTTTCTCATTGCATGAATATAGTTCCAAATTGTTTATAGGTCTTCTAGGCTTACTTTTTCCCTTAAAAGAGACTGGATGGCTCCATTATAGTGATCATTGGCTCTCGAATCCATTCCAAAGCATGCTAAACATACCTATCCACTTCCTTGCTATACCCTATAAATGTTCTATCATTTTTTTCAATTCAAATATCATAAATTCAATTTTAAAAAAGGCCATCTTAAATGTAGTATAATTAGGTTGGTTAAGGGATTGAGGTGTAGTAGCCCATGAGTATATGTTTTTAGCCTATCCTTGCATGTTATTTTGATGATTAAAGAGTACCTATACCCTAGTCTACAGCTTAGAGGAGTATTCATATAAGAAGAATGGGTTTTTATTGTTCTTATTCATGCAGTTACACAATTTGCAACTTCTTTCATATATTTCTCTTCCCTTCACTTTAAGATGCTCAAGTTCTATTTGACAATAAGCCATACGTCAAAGGCTTCCTTTGGAAGATCCTATTTGAACCATATCAACCTTCTCTAAGGAACCTTTATTATAAACTCCAATAATTATATTTCTGCATGATTTATTGGTGTATAAACCTATTGCTTACCTTCTCCATGTCACCTTATCCTCTTTTCTTGGATAAAGGAAATAATTTGGAAGATCCTTCTATAATGATGTTGAATCCTCTCCAATCCCAACTTCATTCTTTGTCTTTAATCAAAATTTCCACTCTAGCCCTAGGAAAAGGGTTTGTTTAAGATTGTAAATAGCGGGGATGAGGTGGAGTGACCCTAGTTTCATCCAGTTATCATACCATATTGAAGTTGATTTTCCATTGCCAATAGTGGTAACAAATTTATAGTTAGTTTTCTACCTCATTTTTAGGATCTACTAAAGGGTCTATGAAATATCTAACTTTTTTTTTTATAGTCCCAAAAAATGCACTTTTAATGGTACTATTTATTTATCCACTAGATCTATAAGGCCTCTTTTTCAATGAGAGTTCTTTATATTTTTTAGGAGACTTATCTTAATTGAGTAGTTGATAGAGATAATTCCCAAATCATCTTTCCCTTTTGATTGATAAAATTCTTTTTAGCTTACCTTTGCCATACCTTTCCTATTTGCATCCTCACTCTAGAGGAAATTACTTGTCATTATTTATTGATTTGATTAAATTCTTAAGAAGGACTAGATGTGATTTCTAATAAATGTGCATAGAATTGAGGATATAGATGATTAATTGTCTCCTTCCAGCCATTAAAAGGAATCTAGTGTACCATGAATTTATCCTTTTATGGATCTTCTCAAGAAGTTTTTTATAATCTCTATAGGTAGGTTTCTTAGAGATAATAAGGATTCAAAGATAACTGACATGCATATTCTTAATCTGTAGGCCTATAAAATTAGCCAAGTTAGTTGCATTATTAATTATAACTAAGAAAAAAGATATGTCTCATTTCCCTATTGATCCTTAGACTTACCATCTCTATGAATTCTTGGATTTCTTGTGTAAGGACACTAATTGAGGAGCCATTAACTCCATATAATGGAATGATGCCATCAAAAATTGCAAGAGAATGGATGTTAAGTTTCTTACAATAACTCTAGATGAAGAATCACATAATGGATTGAATCTTGCTATTGATCAATTAAGTTAACACTTCAATACACATAGTGAATAGATAAGGAGAGAGTGGATCCCCTTGTATAATTCCCCTTTTTCCTTGAAAGATTGAAGTAGGCTCACCATTAACTAGGATGCTAAAAGAAGATGTGGTGACATGTTTCGTGATCCACTTTATAAACAAGCTTGGGAATCCAAAATCTCTCAAAGATTTTTCTTATAAATCTCCTACTGATGGGTTTATAGACCTTATAAAGGTTTAACTTTTTTAACATCTTTGTTGTTAATTTATGTTCATTCAACTATCTAATTGTTCAATTTATTTTATGATCAAATAACAAAAATTTTAAAGCCATCGTATCTATAGATGTTGTATTAGATGAAGCAAAAGGTTAATGAACTTCCTAATAATTAATAAATTAGGAAAGATTGTTGCAATTTATGAGAAAATTTTAATTATAAAAATAACATTTTATAGTTGATAGGAAATATAATATTAATAAAAATAACTATTTTCCATAAGATTATGATAAAAATATGCAGAAAAAGTACACATCATATTATAGCAATTTTTTACCAAGTTTCAAATTTTAATAATGAATGATGTGACACAATGATAATTACATTATACAACTAGATAATATATCTCGAGGCATTCCAAGAATAGTACTATAGAGGTTGGATGAGAATGATGAATTGTTTGGGGATTATGTTGTTATTACCTACTTTTGGATGCCAAAATCAAGAACAACTTGGTAACCCACAGTCAGAGTTTTCCAATCGAGTGGTTATGAAAAGTTTATGTTATTATAGACTGAGAAACTAACTCCTATAAATGATTCTAAGCCCTATAGTGTAGTACAAGATTCACACTTGCATAAGGAGAAAATTGTGTAGATCATTCACAGGGAGTATAATTAACAATTTGGTTAGGTATAATGCCTGCAAGTGATGGTTAAAGAAGTTGAATAAAATAATGCTTTCCTTAGTAAGGGAAATGTAAAACAAGCAACCAACATCTATAATTCAACTCTCTAAACATGACTTATTAGTAGATAAAAATACAATTGCAAGTTCCTTAACATCTTATATAGATTGCTTTTAAACTGAGTCAAGATCAACACAACATGCTTACCTTAGGGAAAATTTAGACTTAGATAAATTCTTGAAAGATTATTTTTTAAAATTAAAAAATGACTCAAGAAAAAAGTCTTAAAGGAAGAAGAAAGTCACTTCTTCTCCTTATTGATGTCAATTTTATCTTGGAACGTAAGAGGGATAAACAGACCTACAAAGTAGCTTATTATAAAGGATTCCCTTACCACCATTAAGCCCATATTAATTGGATTATTAGAAACAAAATTATTAGACCACAAGTATTAAAAAAAACTCAATTTTCTCAAGGATCACTAGCAAATCATTACCAATAAGCAATTTCACCTTAATCGTAGATTATTTATGGCCTACAATTTACACCATCTTAAGGTTTTTCACACTTTTATTACTAATCAAATTATTCATCCCTCTAGTAGGATGAAAGGTGTAGATCATCAATTTTTTCATGTCACTTTTATGTATGCTTTTAAGCATGCTTTCCCAAAAGTCTCATTATGGTAATCTTTGAGGAATATGGGAGCCACTATGAACTATACTTAGGTCCTCCATAGAGATTTCAATAGTATCATGTACTCAACACAGGCTACAAGTAATTCAAATCATAAAAATTCTTTAAAAGACTTCAAGAATTGCACTTCCCAAATTAAGGTTACGAATCTTAAAATGGAAGTTAGCATCTACACTTAGTCTAATAAGCAAAAAGGAAGATGGTTTTTGAGGAAAATAACTAGACAGAGCTTTGTTTAATGCTCATTTCTTATCTAAGTTTCTAGAGAGTAAAGCTCATAATCTCAATCAACTCTTTTCTAATCATACATCAATTTTAACACAAAATGTTTTCCAATAATAAAAAATCATGTCCTTTTAAGTTTAATAGCTTCTGAGCTGATGATGATGTATTTGATTAGGCAATTGTTAAAGTACTTAATTACTACATTTAAGGCCATAAAATGTATATATACTTTAAGAAATTATAAAAAGTCAAAGAGGTATTGAAACTATTAAATGCGAGTAAGGTAATGGAATACATATCAAGTAATGTCTAAAGCTAAAGAAGAGCACATAAGAGTATAGAACTACTTATACTTGAAACATAAGGAGACGTGGCTACACCAAGCGCAATCATCAACTTTGAAAAACTATAATTAGGCCTTTAAAATGCACTAATATTTTTCTAGGACAAAGTTATAAAATCTAGTGGTTGTAAGACAGTGATAGAAGCACTAAATTCTTTCTAGAAACTCAATTCTTTCATAGTAAAGTGATTTCTAGAAAGAATTTCAACATAATTGTTTCAATTGGTAAAGAGGTTTGATTAGTAGTTACATCATAGGAAGATTTGTCTCAAGAAGGTATTAGTTACTTTAGTTCTCTGTATGGTTTTTTTACTAGTACATGTCCTCTATCCAAATCTTTAAATCATTCATTAGTTCCAGAATTTCTACATAGGTTCTGATGGTTTTAATGTCTTCTTCTTTAAAAAAACTTAGCCATTGACTAAAGACATTTTCATTGAATATATCTTAAATTTCTTTAAAAATGATAGAATGGTAGAATGGTGAAAGAGCTACACCAAACCTTTGTTAGCCTTACTCCTAAGAGTTCATGTCGCTCTTCTCCAAAAGATTTTAGGCACCTCTCTTATTATAAAACTATCTATAAGATTATATCTAAGTTTATAATAGATGGGCTTAAGAGGTTCATCATCCCTCTCATTGATCGTTCGTAAGATTCTTTTGTTAAAGGTAGAGTAATTAGTGATAAGATAATTTTTCTTAAGAATTTCTCAAGAACTACAATTGGAAACAACCCCTAAAGATTATACACTAACATTTGACTTCCTTAAGGCTTATAACTTCATTTAATTTTCTTTTTTACTGAATTTTAGTAAGGCTTTTAGTTTTTGTAACTTGTTTGTTAGTTGGATTAAGCAATGCATTTCAATAAACTCTTACTATATCTTAGTCATCCAAAATTATTAAAAGCAATAAAGGTTCTAGGTAAGGGAATCTTCTTTCCCTTTACCTATTCACCTTTAGAATGGAGATCCTTACTAGACTAATCAAGATAGTCATCATCCAAGATAAAAATTTTGGGTTTCATTTTAAATGCAAGAAGTTGATAATATGTATCCTATATTTTGATGATGGTTTAATACTATTCTCAAAAGTTTGCATTAACGATGGTAACGTCCTAATGTCTATTCTTAGCACCTTCAAAGGATTGTTAGACCTTACCATTAATAAGAACAAGAGTTAGATCATCATATTAAAAAGCGCTCATTCTTTGGCTTGCTTGCTATCCTCCATTATAAGTTCACAAATTTCTAGAACTCCTCTAGTTTATTTGGCATTCCTATCTCTACTACAAGACCTTCAATGTAGAAGTTACAACCTTTAATAGAGAAATTTCAAAGAAAGCTATCAGGTTGGTGCAACAAGTAATTTCCATGGCTAGGAGAGCTTAATTAATCAATGTTGTAATTAGTAGCATGTTTGTCTATTAGTCTTTTCATGTCATATTTCCTACCACAATCGTTGAAACCATAGAACAACACTTGAAAAGGTTCTTATGGTTTGGAAACATCACTAAGAAATGTATGGATAAGTTTTGTTAGAAAGATCTATTTGTTCCTATAAATGAATAGGGTTAGGATTCACTCAATTAAATTAAATAACAATGTTCTTATGATGAAAAGAATCTAGATAATTCTTGTTAATAAAGAAAACTTATGGATTAAATGGATCCACACTCATTAACTTTCAAAAACTAACTTTTGGATCATTTCTCCCAAATGTAACACATCTTGGAGTATGTTTAACTTGTTGAAATTGGGAGAAAAAGGAAGGAAAATGGTTCGCATAATACTTGGCAATGGAGAATCGATCTTCTTCTCACATGATAATTGGTTAAATAGAGGTCCTCTTTTTTATAGTCCTACTCTTCATCCCCTCTATCAATGTATCCTAATAAATGCTAAACTTAAGGAAGCTTTGAGTAACTATAATTATATTCTATAACAAGTTCTTAGTTTTGTATTGAAGGAGGAGAAACCTGGCTATAATTTGGTTCAGACTAAGGAGGATAGAGTTGCTTAGTCTAATTATAATTCAAGGTCATTTACAAACTCTTTATGTAGGGAATTTTTCTAGGATACATCATCAAAAGATCCAATAGTGTAAGGCAATATGGTTCAAACAAGCCTTTCTAGGAAATCTTTCATTTAGTCATTTAAAAGGTTTTGGTATTAAGCTTAAAAATCAAGAAGAATCATGTGTTCAAACTCTTAAAATCCTCAAAACTAGTTTTGAATATCTAATACAAAGATTGAACCAAAAACAAACTAAAACCTAAGCTAAAGTGAGAACATAAAGATTTTACAAAAAGTGAAAGGTAGGTTCCAAGCATGTGTTATGATGATGACAAAATATTCTTATTACTAATGGTTTAGTTTTTGATGTATTAGAAAGATAGGTTCATGAAAATTATGTAAGGATGTGTGTTAGAGCCGAAGGTAGAAGAGCATCCATGAAGAAGATGAAAGTGGATCATGCAATAAAACATTGAGTATAGATCAAGAGAAGAAGATCAAGGTTTAATAGGTTTAGGAAAAGTGTCTTACTTTGTAAGTTTTCTTAATCTTAATTCATGCTTAGAAAGGGCTCACGTTTGCATGTCATATTTACGTGAATGTTTGCATATAACATTTCCATAAATGTTTTATTGTTTAATTTTGATTTCACATTGGCATATTAGGATCTGATTTAGAATGTCATATAGGAATAATGCTGCATAATTAAGAAGTAATGTGGTAAATTGTGTTGATGTATCTCTCTTAATGAGTTTAAGTGAATTGAAATGTTGTTTGAAGTTGTTTGATGCTTGTAGCTGTCTAAGTGTTTTTTAATGTGTTTGAGTCAAGTTTGCATGTGAATTTTGGTTTATGTAATGTTTGAATGTGTGTGTTTAAGTGTGTTTGAATGGAATAGTAATTTTATTTCACATGATAGGTCAAATTTTGTGTTTATAATGATTTAATCAATGTAGCTACTAAAACAAGTTTAAAATTTCTTTTGAAACTTCTATGAAGTGTTCTTGAAATAAAAGAAATAACTTTGGAATGTTTTTGAATTGATTTAGTTTTGTTTTAAACTAAAGTTTTAAAATATAGTATAATTTGTCATAAACTAAGAGCCTGTTTCATAAGGCTTTGTTTTCCTATTTTCATTTTTTATTTTTCTAAATGCAGAAACCAAAAAAAAATAACACATTAATTAAAAAATCAACACATTAATATAACATAAAAACATACAAAAACATATAAAAATCACAATCAAAAACCATAACCAATAACAATAGCAAAAGGGCCCTAAGGTATTTCAAGTTTTTTATCATAATTTATATGTCAAGGTATCACATTTTACTTACAGAATGATTTGGAACTTATTTAAATTGATAAACCTGTTAATAATCAATCGACCAGTCATATCGTTTAATTGATATATATAACCAGTTAACTAATGCTACAAAATTTACAACTCCAACGGCTAGTTCTACTTTTAATCATTAACAATTTTTATAAACCAAAAGGATAGTTTTTGCTTCGAACAACCCCAATCTCTTCTTAAGCCTATATTTTGTGTTATAAAGCTTTTTTGAAGTTCTTAATGCCATTATTTGAGATAATCGTAAGCCTTGAAGTCTATCTTACTCCAAAGTTTTAAGCTTTTGAGTTCTTATTATCTATCTTCATTCTTCTTGATTATTATTGATTTAAAAAATTTTTTATGAAGTTGCAAATTTGTTATTTTCAATTTTTTTGACATTCAAAAGTTTCATTGATAATTTATTTCAATTTTTTAGGGCTTCATTTTGTTAGGTATAAGCTCATATATTCATCTATACCAAAGTTTTCCATATTTATGTATTTCATCATTCGTACTCATCTTTCATTGTTTTGATTTGATTTTTTTACTTTAAAGTTGTTCCAATATATTGTTATTTTGTTTGTTAGCTTTTAGTAGGTTTATTATGATAATTTTGAGTGTTTAGAAGGTTAGAAACATTTGTTTTTGGAGTTGAAATTGGAATAGATCATGCTTAACAGCTCTTACTTATCAATTATTTAATCTTGCTCTTAGATGCTTTAAATTTCAGTTTTTTAAAATATGTTTTTAATTGATTGATTAAGGTCCCAATAGGTTTATTATATTGTTTTTATGCCATTTTGGAGGTTGAAAACGTTTATATTGAAGCTAAAACTTAAATACTATAGTTTTGACAACACTTGTGATTTCTTATATTAATCTTGTTGTTTGATTCTTTAATTTTAATTTTAATTTTTTAAATCAATTGATTTTTGATCTATTAAAGTTCCAAGAGGTTTTTTATGTTGAGTTTTTTACTCTTAAGTTCCTTTTTTTTTTCCAAAAGTTCCAAAAATGATGTTATTGTGCGAGCTTGATTGAAACACCATTTCAGGTGTGATTGGTTCCTTAATTTAAGGTTTTTGCTTTGATTAATTGATTGCTGAGATATAGGCTGCTCTTTTCTACTTAAAAAAATGTTAATAGGTTGTTAATAGGTCTTTTTTATATGTGATAAATAATATTTGAGTTATTTGTGATTATTGAATGTGAATTGCATTGACTTGTGCAATGTATGAGCATTAAAGATAGAATTGATGATTGTGTTTGCTATATTTACATGCATTACATTATTTTGAGCCCTTTGACCTTTGATTTTGATCAAGTTTAATATAGGAAGTGTTGGGAGAATTGAGAGCTTGATTTTTGGCTTATTATTGGGGTTCAAAATTAAATAATTTCAGTTTTATGAAAAGGGTTGCTCTTCATCAATTGGAAAGTAAGATTATTGGGTTTCTCTTGACCCTTGAAATCAAGATTATATTAAATTACTCTTCATCCTTGTAAAATAAGACTCTTTTTTTTTTTTGTTACTCTTTACCCTCTTTGTGAGAAGTAAGATTGAAAAGGTTCTTCTTCTTGTTCTTTGAAAGAAAAATTTTTAAGGGGTATTCTTCACAATAAGGAAGATTAGTTTAGTTGAAACTTCTAACAAGTAGTTGAACAGTGGATTAGGCAATTGTTATGGATTTTTGAACCATTTAAAATCCTTATGTTCTTCTTTCCCTTTATCTTTTTACATATTTTCAATATTTTTGTTTATTCAATTTGGCATAAGTATTACCATTACATTTATGTTGAATTTTGGTTTATTAATTACATATAGTTTAATTGGTTTAATTGACTTAAGTTATTTAGTTTACAAGAAATTTTTAAATACCCAATTCACTCTCTTTGGTGCTTATGTCCCAAGTACAATTTTTGTAAATTGGCTGCAAGCTGTTTCAAAAAGCCCAAAACAATTAATTGAAAAATGTGTAACAACACCGTTATAATTCAATGTTAAAATCTTTTTTCTCCTAGCTAAACATCAAAGGTGGTTTGTTATGGAACAACGATGTCATATATAGGGTCACATTTAACTCTATAGAGAGTATAACAGGGGTTGCAAACAAGAGAGCAGCAACGTCGTTTAAGTTTCATATTAACAATTGTTACATAAATCTTCATTCTTTAGCATCATCCTACAAATTAAATAATGACTAACATAAACTAGACAATTTAACATCAAAATAGAGGTAAAGGCATATCAAATAAAACCAAAAAAAAAACATTATAAACTATACCCATATCAAAAACCATAAAACTTTCCAACGATAGATTAATCCTTTTTCCCCATCAAATATTATCTTATCCTTGGACTTTCAAGACACAAAATGGCACTTGAACTTGATTAAAATGATTTCATTATAAATAAACATTATTCTTTTGTTTGTATCAACAATTTTTAATACATCTTTTTAAAAAGGTAACCATTAGGCCTCATCAAGATGAGTGTATCAATAGTTTTTAATCCATCTTGCCTAGATTGTTGGCCAATGGTTACCTTTATTTGTGAAGATGAGGAACCTGGAGAAGATGAATCTTCATATATCTTGACCTTTTTATTAAGTTTAATAATCTATTTTCTGTATTACTATATTCTTTTATTTGACCCTACAAGGTCTTTGAAAAAGATATTAATAATTTTGAAGTTTCCTTTTATATCAAAGAAAAATTGGCAATATGTTTAAATGTTTAACTTATGCCTTGCATATATCAAGGCATGAAGACTATTCCAATAATCTAAGAATAACTCCTTTGAGATTAAAGTCTTCCATCTCGAGTTAAGAAATATGCAAAGGCCTTTTTGTTAGATTTAAAATGTTCAATATAAAAATAATATTCTACAAACAATGTTTTCCATCTAATATATAATTTATACTCAGGTTTAGAAGGCAAGCTAGTTTGTATAAAAGCCTTAACCTGTGTGTTATTCATTCAAAGAAAAATTATTAATGGAAAAAGAAAATAATAAAAAATTTTATAACTTTTAAAAATGGCTACAACTCGTTTTTGTTTATATGATATTTCTATTAAGTATCATTAAAGTTCCAATGTTATGCTTATAAATAGACTCATCAATTTTCGCATTAATATCATCTTAATTTATCTTTTTTAATATGCCTCTCCAATCATGGTTTAATGCATTTGTTTCAAGAATCAAATCATCTTTATCTAATAGTAAAGAAAGTTTTTGGAAAGATGAACACAAAACCTTTGTCTTTTTAACCTAATCAATTAGATAAGGTGAAAACTAAGATCATTGATCATTCTTTAAAAATATTTGAAATGATTTTCTAATCTCAACCTAATTTTGAATAAAACGTGATGCATTATTTAGAACTCCTAAGAACACTCTAAACTTTTTTTTATCACTCAACTTATCTGATCATTGTGAAATTTTTTCTAGAATATATGATTGGAGTTTTACTCCGAAACCATCTATTTCCATACCAATAATTTATATTTCTTGTTGACAAATCTTAGCTTGGCATAAATCTAAAAAAGTATCTAAATGTACAATGTGCTGTGCGACTTTATCACTTGTATTTAAAATATAATCTACATAAACATGTATAAAATTATGTTATTTAAAAAAATTTATCCATTTTCGCTAAGAAATCTTAGGAACATTCTTTAATCTAAGAGACATTACTAACCATTTGTAATGAACTTGAGGAGTGGAGAATGCAATCTTTATTTCTTTGTATTTTACAAAATCCAATTTTATAATCAAATTTAGAAATTTTGTTTCTTTAGTTCAGCTTATCAATAATTCTTTGTGTGGTAAAAATATCCATCGAAGATGATATTATCATTAATTTATTTTAGTTTACTAACATCCTTGCTTTATTTTGTACTATCTCTACATGATACCTAAATATGAATGCAGAAGAAGAATGTGCCGATTTATTAGATCTTATTATCTTGAGATTTTCTAATTATAACAAATTTTTAAAAATTCCACTTGTTCTTCTATGCTATAACTCATAATTGGTACTCTAATAACTTTTTTTTATCTCTCATTTATAAACTTGCTTCTTCCTAATTTTTATCCCAAAATTATTATTGATTATCTAAATAATTTTTTTTATTTTTTGTTTTACTAATTATAATTTTTTTGTTATTGATTTTATCTATTTATGCCTATAATCTATAAGGTTTTATGTCTTTAAAAAGGGTTTTCCTTTTTAAACAATTAATGTTTCTTTATACCCCACACCACATTAGGCTCTACAAGGATTAAAGGGTATCGAGGTAAGTTCAACATATGCATACGATGATGTAATGTCTACATGGTGTTTTTAAATGTATCCGATGTTTAATTGTATCAAAGACTATTTTATGAAATAATTGTAAAAAATTATTTCCTCATAGAATATTGTTCTAGTATCATAAAAGTAAAATGGTGGGCTCTTTATTGGGAATGATCCTAAAAGAATCTGAGGGTAATTTATTCCTTCTGATAGATATATTTTATTACTAGCAATATTTCGTCCAACAACATCTTTTAATTTCTCATGATATTGATGAGGAAAATAATTTCTTTACATAAATAAGATCCTGCTCCATTACTGATATATGCAATAAAATATTTGGCTATATAGTTTTTATAGATTGTTTCTATTGCGATACAAATTCTATTTAGACTAGTCATTATTTTGAATATGTATAATTATATCTTTATATGTTATTTATGTTCCATGTTGCTTTATCTTGTATGGTTTAACTTGTTGTAGGAAACTAGTTCCTAACATTATTTCTAAAGTATCATTATATCCTTCCTTTTCAACAAACCATCTAATGGGTATTAAGGCTATTCCTAATTTTATCTAAGTTTTAACAACAATATCGATTTGGTGTATATCACCATCAAAATTGGTGTACTAATAAGGTTGATCTAATTGAAAACAAAGTAACTTTCCTATCAATTTTTTATTAATATAGCTACCATTAGCACCTATATCGATCAAAATTATGCAACTTTATATTTTATTCCATTAAAATATTCTCATTTTATCTTATAATTTGAACTTAAATATGTTTTAGTTATAGAAGTATAACATCTTTAACTACTAGTTACTCTTGTGTCTATGTAAGATAATCTAGAAAAGATCTTATTTTCAACTAATGGCTTTTGTAGTAAATCTAATTCAAAATTGTCATCTAGTTCTTCTATCTTTGTAATTTAAGGGCGATCTATCTTTTCAACTTTTAAAAACAATTTTAAAAAACTATTAGATCTTTATTAGTAATGAATTTTGTATGATAAGTATTAAATTGATCATATGATATCATATAAGTTATGGAATAAGGTTCATTTCCATATCTAAATGATGGATCAAGGGTTGGTTCCACCTTTGTTTTGATGATTAAAAAGTGTTTTTACTAAGGTGTTTGTAGAGCTTGTTATGTTTATTAAGATAGGTTTGATAAAAACAAGTCATTAAGTGGTTGATGAAGACTTGAAGTGCATCTATGTTTAAACCTTAATGACAAGAGATGTATATGGGAATTCAACAAGTATGTTGAAGATTTATGAAGATCTTGTTGATAAGGAGAGAAGCATTGAAGTTGATCTTGAAGATTGAAGATTGAAGATCAAGTTCAAGATTAGTGTTTTCATAGGTTATTTATGTGATTTAGTCTTTGTAAGTCTTCTCTTTGGTCTTACTATAGTGTTGAAAGGGTTCAGTCACACATATATATTCATGTTTGGTATTGGCATTTAGGTTGCATAATCAAAAGGTGTTATATATGTTTGATGTGTGCGAAACTCCTTTTAATGTATGAATGAATACATGTATGATATTACATGAGTATGTGTAATGATTAAAAGATGAATGGATGAAGAACTTGGTAAATTGGTTAGATTAATATGTTAAGGGATTTTGGTAAGATGAATAAATTTGAATGTGCTAAATTGTGTAAAAATGTGTTAAGATATGGTTGTAATTGTTTGATATGTGTTTTAAAATATTGGTTTGAGTTAAGATATAATTTAGGTTAAGTTTGGTTGTTGGGCCTAGATGAGTCAGAGTGCATCAATCCTAGAGGGATCGATCGACTAAATGCATATATCGATCAACTGATTTATGTTAGGTCGACCAAATGTATGCATCGGTTGATCAACCTATGTCAGGCCAACTAACCAACAAATTCGGTCAACTAAAGGTAGTGAATCTGCACTTGAACATTGAGCAATGGATAATTTTACAAAGGTAATGTTAATAAATATTAAGAAACGTTGGGCAACGGTAATATAACGAGTATATGGAGATTTTTTTATATAAATATATATTTTTTATGTGGTTTTTGTATGCAAGAAACATAGAAAGTATTCATACATTGAGATTGAGTACTATTAAGTGTACTTATGAGTTTTTAGTGAAATTGTGTTTGATTTAATGTTGAGTTTTCATTGCATTTCAGTCACAATTGTTTTGTGAGCCCTGATACACCTCGATGAGTCAAGAATAACAAATTTTGCAAGGTGTGTTTGTGAGAAGGGAGAAAATAGTGAGTGAACTGTTATAAGGGTTATTTTTTAGTCTTTAAAAATTAAAGTTTTTATGAGGTTATCCTTTAACCTTAAAAAAGGGAGTGATAGGTTATTCCATAACCTTGAAAGGAAGAGTGATAGGTTATTTCCTTAGCCTTGAAAGGGAGAGTGAAAGGTTATCCTTATGCCTAAAAAAGGATTGTATTGCTAACATTGTATTTATTTTGATTGCAATAATGCAAAAATCTTAACAGTGGTATTCAGCACTAGGCGTAGGGGTAAGTGGACCGCTCTGAACTAAAATAAATCATTTATATCTCTATTCCCTTACTCTTTTATTTTTATGCATTTATTTTATATTACTTAATATATCGTTATTTTTTAAATTGATAAAATAAAATCATTGTTTAACTTCTGCATTTAATTAAATTGATAAAAGATTAGATTGAATAATTTAGAAGAAACTTTTAAAATCCTAATTCACTCTCCTCTTAGGTGTCATATAGGCCTAACAATTGCTATTAGAGCTTAGGTCTCACATTAGTTTAATTATAACAAATTAGTGAGTAAAGATTATAGCATTTAGTTTAGATGCACCCCCTTTGCTTAAAGGAAATAATTTTAAAGATTTGAAAATTAGAATGAAAAATCATTTTTTAAACTTAGGAGTTAATTTCTGGAAAATTGTAGAAATGGTCCTTATATACCTTAAAATCCCATAGAAAGTTTAACATTTAAAGATGTATTATAATTGGATGATGTTGAGTATAAGGTTATTTTGTTTAATTATAACGTTGTGGATACTTTGTTATCTACCGTAAGTACACAAGTATTTGACAAAATTGCATTAAGATGTGAAAGTCCTAAAGAAATGTAGCGTGCATTAGGGGAAATTTATTAAGATGAGGAAGAGAAAAGCGAACACAAAGAAATAACCTTCTTATACTTTATGGATGATGAGGTACATACTTCCACAACTCTTTATAATAATGATATACCTTCTTGTTCTAAATATGATGATAATGATGATGAATGTGATTTAGAATATACTTATAAAGAATAGTTAGAATGCATAGAATCCTTAGCAAAGAAGAAAAAGATGTCGTATGATAAGTATAAAGAAACCATGAAATTACTTGATGAATGTAGATTAGAAAATGAAGTGTTTAGAAAAGAAGTAGAATCAAAGAAGGCAGTTGAATGTGAAATGTAAAAATTGATATAAGAGAATAGGATTTTAAAGAATACATTAGAAATTATGAATATGGATGGTAGTGAGCTTGAAATAAGAGAATAAAATACATCATTAAAGAAAGAAATAGGTTCCTTTAAGGATTCACTTACTAAATTCACTAAAGGAAATGAGAAATTAAAAAATATGTTGAGTGGTCCAAAGGATGTAAATGATATAAATGGGTTCAGTTATGTTATAGATAATGAACCTTCCTGTAGTATGACAAAAATTGTTAAAAGAAAGAATTTAGAGGAAGAAGAACTTAGGTCATCCATTAAAAATCTTTCTAGGCTTTCATCATCTAACTCTCATCATAGGAAGGATCATCATGTATTTTTGTATGTATCAAGACTACAAATAGAAAGAATGTATATGTGCTTAAAAAGAGACAACTTCTTTGTTAATACACATTATCAAAAAGATGCATACAGGCCTTCTACTTCATATGCTCCTCGTGATCATATATATGCATCTAGAAATGTCTATAATGCTCATCCTAAAACATGGAATTCACCTCATGCATATCCTAGACAAGAATTTCATCAAAGAAGGATGTTTAGATTAAGAAATCCATATAGGAATAATATGAGAAATCATTATCATTCATATGATAAACTTAGAACTGTTAATGGATCTAGATTAAGGAATGTTCATGAATATAGGTCACGTGCACTTTTGGTTTGTCATTATTGTGGATGTTTTAGGCATGTCCTCCAATTATGTTTTCATCGTTTAAGAAAATGAATGGTTTATCTAATGGATGAGATAGGTATGAAACTAATCATTAATGACCCAAGCTGATATGGGTATCAAAAATTCATTAAACTTATTTTGTAGGTTTTGAAACGGTTTCTCGAAGATCTCAAAAGAAAAAGGAAATCACCAACATTGTTGAACCAAGAAAGTGAAAAAATCAAGAGATGAATTGGGTGATAAATATAAAAGCGAGGTACACCTTGAACTTAAAATGCACAAGTCTTTATTTTAAATGTATGTTTTTTAATACATTCCAATTGAATAATTGAAAAACAAAATCTATTTGAGTATTTTTACTTGATTTTATCTTTTCTATGAGTAGTTGGTTTTCCTTAGTGTATAAATTTGGTCTACTGAATGATGTATATCAGTCAACCATCGGCCAACCTTAGGTCGACTGATAGAGTCAATTCAGTCGACCGATAGTCTGTTAAGTCATGGTGAAGATTTAGGGTCTTCATGTCTTTTTTGTTTCTTTTTTTTTTGTGTGTGCCTCTCTCAAGATGGTAAACCACCTAGACTTCATTCATCTTATTCTTGCCTTTTATTCTCCAATTTGTGAGTGCCTATCCCTCTCAATATTGCCTTGTATAATATTTATTTGGATGTCCTATTTCTTTTCTAAGAAAATTTTAGTATTTCAAAATTGATGTTCTCTAAGTGATTAATTGAATGTCTCAAAATCTTGATAGGGTTTTGTATTAAAAATCATGATTAGGAATGCATGAATATGAATTTGACATTTCTTGATTTCATTGAGCATGTTCTAATTGGTTAAAGAGTCTTTTGAATAATTTTGCTACATGATTAGTTTTTTCATGTTTAGATAAATTGAAACTTATGACTTGATAAATGTGCTTAGATGCTTTCTGGATTACATGGATTGGTTTTGCATTTGTGAGCATATTTTCAACCTTGAATTTTGTCATTTTAATCCCTCTTATGTATTTTAAATTTTACATTATATATTTTTAAGAGAAATTGCTTTCATTGAGGTGGAGATTATAAGTTTTATAAAAGATGAAGGATTCCTTTCTTTTATAACATTGTTTAATAAAAATTTTGATTAATTGCATCCATGTATTAGTTTATGACAAAAGTTTGGAAGTTTCATAATATATTAAAATCCTTGAATCTAGACATCATGCATTTTATCAATTTTTGAAATCTCCTAAAGGTTAATTGTTGGAAATGAAACTTTGCAAAAGAGCATGAAATTTGAGCATGAGCTTTTACAAGAAATAATGGCTTTTGAGTTTTTTTTTAAATGGGATTTGAAATCATTAAAGATGTTTTATGCTTTTAATGTTTAAAAGTTTTGGTATTGGAACATTATACGTGCCCTTAGGGGGAGCATGACATTTCGTTGGATATTTTATTTTCAAATTTTCAAAAGAGAGTTTTGATAAATTCTTAGTATTAATTTTCAAAGATGGGGAGTAATGCTTATTTTTAATCTTGTTATGAAAGCGTAGTTTCATACGATGCTTTTGAAGTTGACATGTATTTATCATTCTTATACCTTATGCTTCCATGATATGAGTGTTTTAAATGATGATACATGAATCTAGGAATGTTGCACTTGTGTATGAATTTAATACTGTATAACTCTCTTCTTTCATTTGATGTCTTTGTATAAACATTTGAATTTTGTTGAGATTGCATAAATTTAAGGGGAGTCTTAATTTTTTATATTTCACAATTTTGATTAACATAGGGAGAGTTAGTCGAATTTTAGAGTCTTGATAATTTTGTGATAAAGTTGAGATTTTTTAAACAACTTTGGAATTGTTTCAAGTTCAAAGGAATTTAATTGGTATCTTGAAATTGTTTTCATCTTGTGTATGAAGTTGTGAAGTTAATTTTGGGTTAATTATTTGTTCTCGACTATGTATGTAGGAGGAGTATCCCCTTTTGGCAATAATAAGTGATATTTATTGCTTATTGATGATGCTTTGTATCATATATTTGTTTTGAGTATTATTAAAAATTGGTATTTTGATATTTTTCTTGCCTTAATTAATTGGTATCAATTATCGTGAAGCATTGATTTTTGTTACAATTAGTATTAATAATTTAGTTTTTCAATAATTGGTATCAACTATTGGTATAGGTTGATGTTTTTGTTGACAAGTGGTATCTTATTTTGAAATTTGGTTTTAGTTGAGAGCGATTTTACTATTTGGTATCATTTTTTTTTTCTTCCTAACATACGGTATCATATTTTGTTTTAACAATTGGTATAGACGTGTATCATTTTTCAATAAGGTTGGAACTGTGTGCTTTAAAAATAATTAATCGCCTTTTAAAAACAATTAGTATCTCTTTCTTTTTTTGTAATATGTTTGAAACTTTTTGAAATGATATTTGATTGATGTTGTCCCTCTTTCAAGCATTTATGACATAGTACCTTGAAGTTTATCATGGTATGTTTTATTGAGGTGAAGCATTGTGAAAAGAAAAGTTTTTCTTTAACATCATTTGAAAGATAAGTTATGATGTGAATTGGACATGTTTTTGAAAATTGACTTGGAAAAGTTTTTCTTTAACATCATTTGAAAGATAAGTTATGATGTGAATTGGACATGTTTTTGAAAACTGACTTGAGATATAAGTTTAATATAAAGGGAGCTTATGCGTGTATTTCATTTGTATGCTTTATGGTTCTTGGTATCAAAGTGTTATGATATTTGTATGCAACTTATTTTGTATTTGTATTTCAAATTTACACCTTTTTATAATTGGTTATAAACTTTTTAATGATTAAAAAAATGGGGAGAATGATAGATGTGATATTAGTAAGAGGTATCAAATTTATTTATGATATGTGCATGTTTGTGTAGACCGGTTTGAGTGTATAATTTATTTATTATATGCTTCTAATATCACAAGGTTTTATCATCAACAAAAAGGGGGAGATTATTGAACCAAGGAGGGTCTTGCTTCATTTCATCGTCGAATGCCGCCCTTGCTCCCGGTTGATTCACCGTGCTATCGATGTCGCTTTCCGGAAAAGGCTCTGTTAAGACGTCTATATCAAAATGAGTCCACTAATGTGTTTTTGGAGCTTTTCATGTTTGTTAAGATAGGCTTGATGAAAACAAGTAATGAAGTGATTGATGAAGAATTGAAGTGCAAGTATGTTTAAACCTTGATGATAAAAGATGTATATGGAATTCATCAAGTATGTTGGAGATGTATGAAGATCATGTTGATAAGGAGAGAAGCATTTAAGTTGATCTTGAACATTAAAGATTGAAGATCAAGTTCAAGATTAGAGATTTCATAAGTTATTTATCTGAGTAAGTCTTTGTAAGTCTTCTTTTTGGTCTTACTGTAGTGTTAAAAGGTCTCAATAATGCATATACATTCATCTTTAGTATTGGCATATAGGATGCATAATCAAGAGGTGTTATATATGTTTGATGTGTGTGAAAATCATCATGATGTATTTATGAATACATGTATGATATTACATAAGTATATGTGATGATTAAAAGATAATGGATGAAGAAATTGGTTAGATTAATATATTAAGGTATTTTGGTAGGATAAATACATTTAAATGTGCTAAATTTTTTTAAAATATGTTAATATATGGTTGGAATTGTTTGGTATGTGTTTAAAAATATTGGTTTAGGTTAAGATATAATTTGGGTTAAGTTTGGTTGTTTTAGGCGAGATGGGTCTAAGTGCATCAATCCTAGAGGGATCAATCGACCAAATGCATTTATCAGCCGGCCGATCTATGTTAGGTCGACCAAGTTCATGTATCGGTTGACTAATCTATGTTAGGCCAACTAACTAGCAAGTTCAGTCAATCAAAGGCAGCAAATTTACAACTGAACGTTGGGCAACAACTAGTTTTGCAACGATAATATTAATAAATGTTAAGGAACATTGCGTATGGTAATATAACGAGTATATTGAGATTTTTTTAGTATAAATATACATTGTTTATATGGTTTTTGTATGCATGAAACATAGAAAATGTTCATACATTAAGATTGAGTATTATTAAGTGTGCACATAAGCTTTTAGTGAAGTTGTATTTGTTTTAATGTTGAGTTTTTGTTTCATTTCATTCAAAAGTGTTGTTTGAGCCCTTATACACCTTGATGAGTTAAGAGTGACAAATTTTGTAAGGTGTGCTTGTAAGAAGGGAGAAAATAGTGAATTAATTGTTGTAAAGGTTATTTTTTAGCCTTGAAAAAGAAGAGTGGTTGTGAGGTTTTCTTTTAGCTTTCAAAAAGGGAGTCATAAGTTATTCTTTAGCCTTGAAAGGATGAGTGATAGGTTATTCCTTAACCTTGAAAGGGAGAGTGAAAAATTATCCTTGAGCCTAAAAAGGGATTGTATTGTTAACATTGTATTTGTTTTTATTACAATACATCAAAAATCTCAACAATGGTGTTGAGGACTAAATGTAAGTTTAAGTGGACTGCTTCAAATTAGAATAAATCATTTGTGCCTTTCTTTCCTTACTCTTTTATTTTTATGCATTTATTTTATATTATCTAATTTATTGTTATTGTTTAATTTAATAAAATAAAATCATTCTTTAGCTTCCACATTTAATTAAATTGTTAAAAGATTATATTGAATAATTTAAAAGAAACTTTTATACATCTAATTCACCCCCTCTTAGGTACCATATAGGCCTAACACTAAATAAATCTTTTCTTTTTAAAATCTTGTATTTAAGGAAGCATTTTATCAAAACCTCTATCTTGTATATTATAAGAGATCATAGGATAAATATTAAACATCAATTTTTTATATCTATGATTTCCTCATAGGACTCCTAATCAAGCCTCATCTCTTTTTACTTATTTAATTATCTAGGATGGCTAAATTAATATGGCTATCTATTCCTTCTTGAAAAGTAGATTTAGTTATCATTTAAATAAATCCAATATCAATGCATCCAATTTTTTCTCTAATATCTTTTGAAATATGATTAAGTTTTTTTAGATATCTTTCTTTAATAATAATAGAATTATTACTTTATTAAAAGATAAAATAACTTTAAAATATTTTTCTTTTAGATTAATCATTTAATGCATATAATATTTTCAAGGTTTTAATCCTATTTTTTCCTATAGATTATTTAGTATTAGGAATCTTTTTAAATATATTTCTATCTATAAATGTCTCCTGACTAAATTCACTAAGTTGTTTAAGAGTATTTATAATTATTTCTTGTTGATTATAAGACTATCCTATTTCAATCATCAATTTCTATTTCTAAATTTTCTTCTTCATAATCTATGTCCGTAATTATACAGATACTTTTATTTATGGAAAATTCTTTAAATTTATTTATCTAAATAAACTCTTGGTTTTTTTTATCATATATTCAATATCTTCATCCATCTTTATCTTTTTCTTGTTAAAGTTTTTAGGACATTCGTTAGCACAATGTCCTTTTTCATCAAAATAATAGGATTGATATTTAGTAATCTTACGATCTTTTCTCTTTCTTTGATAAATAGGTTTTTTAGGTTTATATCCTTGTTTATTTTTATAAATATATGGTCTTCTTCTTTTAAAAAATATATTTTCTTGAAATAATTTTTCTTTTTGTATTTCCTTTTTATCTTGTAATAATAATAAGAACTATATCATCCTATAGGTGATACAAAGGTCTACAAGGAACTCGAACTTTCACCAAAGTTTAACACTAACACCTTTGCACGACAATCTCGCTTAGATCTGTTTAAGTAAGACTCAACCTTTCCCTAACCCTAGAAGTGTTTAACTCTCACCCTTGAAGTAAGAATGCTATAAAGAAATAAGAAACAAAGGCAACAAATAGCAACGCACAAGAGATACAACAAAAGCCAACCTTTATTACTTTCCCTCAAAAGTACACAAACAATGCTCACTCTTGAATGAATGACTGAATGAGAAGAGAAAGGCTCAAATGAGCTAATATAGGCACTCTTAGCTTGGAATTCAAGTTACATTTAGAATCCTAACTGAATTGAACTAAACTATCTAAGATCATGTCTATCTTAATTAGATTACATCACGTGGCTAATTGGATGACACCCCTATATAAATAAGACTCTTTCTAATTAGATATAACACATCACAATTAATAAGATAACAGTTCACACTTGACTAGGACTCATACATCCTTTTCTTGAAAGATCTACACTATCTTCAAATGTTCAGTCACACTAAAATAACTCTTAGTGTTGATATTTATCCATCACATCATATAAGGTCTCCCCACGATCTTTATCTAATGATGATGCTGTGTGATTTAAGACAAAGCCTTGTATAGCACACTAGTCCAATCCAATGTCTACCTACAACAAGTCTGCTAGTCATGGTCCGTTCACTTGAGTATAGGCTATGTACTTAGCCCATCAAGTACTTAGCCTTGGACAAGTCAAGTCTTATATCCAAAACTCTACCAAAAATCACACAAATCGAATCCCACTTGCCCATGTTTGCCTTTGAATTTTCGCATGCTTCCCTCATACATGTAATCCAGCTAGCCTTCCCCCTAAGGC
>JAOXYD010150563.1:0-10505 GCA_028565735.1 Pinacopodium congolense | reverse complement strand
GACCCTGACTTGCCCTAGCTACTTAGTTAGGTAGGTTAGGTAATTTTATTATTTGGTAGCTTATGACGAGCTCATCAATCAAGTACAATTATGGAAGCAATTCCTTTTTAAATTATTTTCTTAACGATTGAGAGGTTATTCTTAAGCCTATGAAAAAGAATTTAGTGAAAAATTCTCCTTTAGCCTATGAAAAAGGATTGTTTTGAAACATTATGTTCTTATTGAGTTGCAATATTTTATTGAAACATTGTGTTCTTATTAAGTTGCAATAAGAACAAAATCTTGACAATAGTGTTGAAGACTAGATGTAGGGGCAGATGGATAGCTCCGAACTAGAATAAATTCATTGTACTCTCTTTTCCTTTACTCTTTATTTGTATGCACTTATTTTATTTGCTTGATTATTTTGGTGAAATCTCTTCCACATATATTGTAATGTGTTTAGAAAAATTATCTTAAAATTTAATTCATTACCCTTTTAGGTACCATACAAACCTAACAATTTGTATCAAAGTATAGGGCTTACATAGTTTTAATTCCAACGAATTAGTGGATAAAGATCATATGGCACACATGATGCATAATTTTTCTCCCTCTTCTAGTCTTGAAGATCAAAATACTATAGAGCTCCTTATTTCGACGAAAATTATTATTTGTATTAGAAAACTAGAATGAGACATTACTTGAGAAGTGAAAGCATAGATCTTTGGCTTAATGTTTCTGAAAAGACCATCTTGCATTCAAAACTCATAGGAAATGAAATTTTTCTTAAGAAAGATAATGAATTAAGTATTGAAGAAAAGAAATTAGAATCCTTAAATAGTAGAGCCATGCATATCTTATTTTGTGCTCCTAGTATTGAAGAGTTTAATAGAATTTCTAAGTATGGCACTGTATATGACATTTGGCATACATTAAAAATAACTCATTAAGGTACTAATGAAGGCACTAATAAAGGCACTAATCAAGTAAAAGAAACAAAAATTAGCATGCTCCCTCATCAGTTTGGATTGTTTAAAATGTCGTATGATGAAAATATCTCTATTATGTATGCTTGATTTAACAATATTTTAGTGGTTTAAAGTAAGATCTATTCAAATATTGAGCTTGATAGAAAAATTCTAAGGTCTCTACCAAAGTCTTAGCAACCTAAGCTAACGAAAATTCAAGAAACAAAAGACCTTCACGCCCTATCTCTTGATGAGCTTATTAGGTCACTACTTACACGTTAGATGGTGATGAAAGAAACACAAGAAAAAGAAGCTGCACCTAAAAAGAAGAATATTATGTTTAAGGCAACAAAAAAGGAAGATAGCGAGAACGAAAAATCATCATATGGAAGTGGTGAAGAAGAATCCATTGTAGTTATTATCAGAGGCCTGAGGAAGCTCATACGAAAGAAAGCTCTAATTTATAAGAAAAAACGTAATTACTCTAAGAATAAATTATCTAACACAACATGTTTTGAATGTGTTGAAGAATGACATTTGAGGTTCCATTTCTCGCATCTTTAAAAGGACAAAAAAGAAGAAAAGAATGAAAGTAAGGAAAAGAATAATCACAAGAAGAAAACACTAAAAGCGGGATGGTTTGAGTCAAGTGAATCAGAAAAAAAAAAAAAAGATAGCAAATATGTGCTTCATGGCTCACAATTAGGTAAGTGTCCGTCACTCTAATGACAAATGTGAAATATAATACGAATTTGAAGAACTTCTAGAATTAATAAAAAACTTAGTTAAGAAAAAGAAGAAACTGCATGATAAAAATGAGGAATCAATGAAAATGATGGATTAATATGGATTGGTAAATAAAAGTCTTAAAAAAGATCTAAATTAAATGAACAAAGATAACGATGAATTGGTAAATGAAATTGTGGCTTTAAAGAAAGAAGAGGAATCATTTAAAGAATCACTATTAAAATTTACAAAAGGAAAAAAAAATAGAAACCATGCTAAGCATTCAAAAGACTAGAAATGACAAACATGGTTTAGGATATAATAGAGCATCATCTAGTAAGACAGTCTTTGTAAAGGGAAAGAACTTGGAAGATGGTAGTCCTAAAATTGATCAAAATACATCTCAAAGTAGAACACAAAAAAAGAATCATGCATACATCTATTCTTGAAAAATTAGAAATCATGTACGTGACCAAAGAATTTTTAACCAACCAAGACATTATTTTAACCAAAGGTTCTATTGTAATAGGCATAGAAATGCATACTGAACGTTAACTCCTTTATTTTGTTCATATTGTGAAAGATATGGACATGTAAACTACTTTTGATATGTCTAATTGATAAATATAAATGTGTTATCAAATGGTCCTAAAAATACTCCAACACTCATAGACCTAAGATGATATAGGTACCAAAAGTACATTAAAATTCTGTTTTGTAGGTATCTTCACGAACAAAAAGAAATAAATTGCCATGTGATTATTCTATCTAGAAAAACATGTTTTTGTTTATGTTAATTCAGTCGATTGAATGCTTCCTTAGGTCAACTGATTATCAGTCAGTAGACCAATTTAAATGATTCAGTCAACTGATGTCTAAAGCATCACGATTTAAGGTTGCTCCCTTTTTTGTTTTTTTCCCTTCTCTCTCTTATCTCTCCTCTTCCACCATTGACGTCGTGCCTCTAAGCTTCTCTAATGTCGTCCTTCATATTTTAAGCCAAAAACCCTTTTTTTTTCTTTTAAAGCCATTTAAAGGCTTGTCTTCACACCATTCCCCCTTAAAAAGCCCTTAAACTCATCTCTATCTCTTCTATGACACTTCTTTTTAGCATTCCTCTATCTCCGGTGATCCTTAGGCGACGACAAAGCCATCATTAGACTCCTGGTAACTCTCTAGTTTAATTCCCTCTATCCTTTAGCTTTAATTATTCTTAGTTTGCTTCATTGTTTTAGATTTCTAACTTTCTAAGGTTTTCGATTTGGTAATTTTGCATGGAATTGAGAAATTAGCCTATTTTTCTTATGTTTTCTTGTAATTAGAAGTATAATTAGGGGTATAGGTCATTTAATTGCATCTGCATACACTCAATTTTAATTTTTCCCAATTTTAGTTTTTGTGGTTAAGGTTTATTTGAATTCCAGCTTAAATTGTGTGATTTTGATCTTTTAAAAACTCAATTAAATGCTCGTTCAAGGCTATTGTTTAGTCAATTATTTTTGTTTAAATTCAGTTTGATTTTCCCCATTCTTAAATTTGATTTTTATGGATTATTTGAATGTCTGATAAATTAATGAATTTTTAGTAAAATTAATGTGTTAACAAAATTATTCAATTAAACGTTATTTTAAGATATTTATGCAATCAATTTCACTTAATTGCCCAAATTTCATAATTTCCCTAATTTTAGGAAATATGTCTTGGGTTTATGCAATCTTGCAGTCAAATTAATTGTTTTTCATAAAATTAAGTGGTTCTTTTTAATTAAAAGCTTAATAAAAGTTTTTGATTAATTAAAATAGTTTTCTTATTAATTATTGTGAGTTTATATTCATTAGAATTGCATGAATTCAAGTGTTTTCATTGGATCTATTTTCAAAGGAACTACTTATCTCTAATGTTTTTCCTTAAGGAAATTGTCTTTGAAACCTTGGACTAATAAGTTGTTTATTATAGTTTTTTCAAAGCTTATAATTCCTTCCTTTTAAGTCCTACATGTGCATATCATGCATGCATATAGGAATTTGTTTAGATTTTGAATCTTTCAAACCATTAGTCATCTATGATCCTTCATTTCTATAGGTTGTATTGTTGACTCTAGCAATTGGTATTACTCATACGCTTTATCTATTCCTAGAGCCCTTCTAGGTGTTTATTGCTTTAGATCTCTCATTCATATTTCTATATTCTTAGCTTGCCACCATGGTTAGGACTCGAGCCTGTAGTACCTATAGAGGTAGGTGATCCCAATCTAGCCAAGATAGTGATTATCTAGATGTTAACTTTGACCAATTCCAAGATTATGCCTCTAGCAAACTCTCAAACAATTACTTAATTGCTCCTGCTCAACTAGACTTCTTCGAAGAAAATGACCTTATCTAGTTTTTCCTTGATCAAAAGTGGGAGCCTCTACTCACTCTTTCAGCTGAAAATTTGTTAGGATTGTATGCCACTAAGAGGGGTGAATTAGACTTAAAAAAACCTTTCACAAATCAAGAAAAAAATAATATATAAAAAAGGTTAATAAATAATACAAATTTACCCAATGAAAGAAATAATATAAGTATGAAAAAATAAATAATAAAGAAAAATAAGTACACTGGATTTATTCTAGTTAGGAACTATCCACTTGCCTCTACCACCAATCCCCAAAAACACTATTGAGATTTTGTTCTTATTACAACTTCAACAAGAATACAACATTTTGATACATTCCTTTTTCACAGGCTAAAGAAAAACCTTTCACTCAATTCTTTTTCCTAGGCTTAAGAATAACTTGCTAACTCTTGAAAAAATAATTCAACAAGAAAGACACTCCACTTGATTTCAATTGGTGAATAAAAGAGGATAGTAGAGAATGAGTGCAAACATAATGCTAAAAAACTTACACAAACACATCATAAAAATATGAATGCACAACTCTTAGATGGCTGATCAAAAAATTGGTATAACTCAGGTATTTAACTTGTGTAAGCATTTATTTAGACTGGATTAAAATCTTAGAACTCTATATATCATTTATTCATAACACATCCAAAAAGAATCTATTTATACTATTATCTTCCTCAATATCTGTTGTCTTATGGGAAAAACCAATGTTATAAAAGATTGATTATCTGACTGTTGTGCAATCCAATGAATCATGTTTTTATCTACAACTTTTAGTTGACTGATAAAGATAGTTTGGTTGACCGATGGACCTTCTCCTTGTGTTAAGTTGACTGACCCAACTCATTTGGTCGATTGATGCCTCATTAGGTCGACTTATATCAAAACCAAACACACGTTCTTCTGAATACAAAAATTTAAACCACTCAATTTTAAGGCCTTTCTTTTAAACACTAAATATCTTAACTTTATGCAATCCTAACCATTTGAGATCATCATTGAGAGGATAAAAATGAAATAAACATATAAACCTCTTAATTATTCACCTATAAACATAAT
Source organism: Pinacopodium congolense (assembly GCA_028565735.1). Lineage (NCBI taxonomy): Eukaryota > Viridiplantae > Streptophyta > Magnoliopsida > Malpighiales > Erythroxylaceae > Pinacopodium > Pinacopodium congolense. The sequence goes on along the minus strand of JAOXYD010150563.1, from coordinate 5,382 downwards.
CTAAGTTAGGTATGCATGAATGACTAATTATAAGCCTCTTAAAAAACACCAAAATAAAACATAAATAAACTTAATGTAAACTTTTTATTCAAAATTAAGTCTTTATATGATTATCTATTTCCAAATTTGAGACTCTCTGAATGGTCAAACTCAAGCTTTGGCCAATCTGTCTTTCAACATACTTAAAAGTATAAATATTAGTAGTATAATTGGTTTTGTCATTACCAAAACAAGGTGGAACCATTCTTAGTTCAACAATCTCCCCCTTTTTCAATGATGACAAAACCAAGTGATATCACAAACATAATGAGTGCTAAACAATAAATAAACCCCCCATAAATATTTTAAAATCAAGGGGTAACAATTTAAAATCATATTTACAATTTTTAAACAGAATAACATATCTATCATCGTGTAAAAACATTGCTCATACAATCTTCCTCAATTTATGTGTTAACCACTCCCCCTAACATAATTGTACCAATTTTGCAACATAATATCACATTCTTCTCCCCCTTTTTGAAATCAGCAAAATGGTAAAATCAATCACACCAAAAGATAGGGAAGTATTAAACAATATATGGAAAAGAAAACTTGCAATTGTAGATAAAAGAATAAGCCATAAACCTTCGTATGAAGGAGTCAATATCATAAGTGAGAGAAATGTCAGACATCAAAAGGGAAAAGGTAGCAACAATACATCGAAACAAAAACAAGAAAAACAAAAAGATCTTTTAAGGATCTAAAGGAGGTGGAGGAGGAGGCAGGGAGAGAAGCTTGCGAAGTAAGACATTATGCTTACGAAGTAGAGCAATGTGCTCGTGAAGCAAGGTGGAATGCTCATTAAGTTGACTCGTCATATAATCAACCTTGTGATAAAGGGAAGTGATCTCAACCTCAACATTATAAGGAGTAGCAAGAGTTGCAGAAGAAGCTTGTCCAGTAGACATGCCTTCATTACCAAGATGCTTAGAAGGAGGATGAGTCAGAGCAGGAGCCACCATATCATCATCAGCAGAAGGAACAAGCGTGGTAAAACATTTTCTCTAATGAGGTTGAGTCATGTGACCTCCAATAATTTGAAAACCTATGCACTTAAGGTAATTTTGATCAAAGAAAGGTAGGGACTCAAAATCATCTTCCATTGGAGGAATGTGAAAATAGTGGAAAATGTGATCAAGAATAAAAGGATAAGGAAGGTTTTGGCCCCTTTTCTTGCCTCAGACAAAGTAAATCATGTTATATAGGATCAAATCACCTAAGTTGATTTTCTCACCAAGCATTAGAGTAGAAAAACCATAAATAATCATATCCTAGGTCATTGTAATGACTATTAGAAGAAAGAAAGTTGTATTTGATAAAAAAGTGATGGAATTTAGGTATGGAACTCGTATCTCTCACATCCTTTGATTTTTCGGTAATTCCTTCCTCTCTCTCTATCTTAAAAATGGCTTACTCCTTTTGCTAAGGAATGTGTGGCATTAATTTTTGACATACATTTTTAATAGTTTATTTACATTGATTTTGATTTCACAAATAGTTATGATTATGCCCATTTGATGTTTAAAATGCACCAATTGTGAGTTATTCTTGTTAATTTCAAGAGTATATTGAGTATGGAACTTAATGAAGGAAGTTTTAGGTGATTTTGGAGCAAACAAAAGTAAATGGTCAAATTTTACAGCAGGGTGCCATTGAAGGATGAACACCCTAATGTTGATGGTCGATTCTTTCACCATCAACAACACCCTCTAGCCTGCCGTTTATCAAAAGACAGGGTGTTATTGAAGACACTTTATCCAACGTTTCATTAAATTCAGTGCCAAATCACAATGAAACAACCTAGGATTGGGCTGAAAACCCTAGGGAAACTTGTAGAGGCTATAAATATCCTTCTTCTTTTTTCATTCTAATGACTTATACAGTCACACATCACCATTCTCATCATCTAGTCAGGGTTTTGCCATTTTTGAGTTTTTTTTTTCATTCTTAGTTCAAATCTTTGTTTTATGGAGCATTCAAGTGACGAATCTATGTAGAAAACCTTAGGGAGTGATCATCTAACTGTTGTTTATCTGTATCTTTTGTTTTTTAACTTTTATTGACTCTCTTTTGTGATTAATTCAATGGAATCCTATGCTTTAATTGTGGCTTGTGTTCTTTTGATTAATATGTGTGAGTAGTTTCATTTTGTTTAAGGTTAGGGTTGAGATTGGATTGGAAGAAGATGTTGGATGGATTTTTTTCTTGTTTAAATTCTTGTTTAGCCTTATTTAGCTTGATCAACTAGATATTAGCCTTAGGTGAATGAGTTTCATAACCATTAGAATTTGTTTTATCGGAAAATCGATTAAGCAACTCATTTGAACCAATGAGTAGACCAAGCCTTAGGATCTTGTGTGAGGACACCTAGAATTAATAACCTTGATTTTAGGCCTCTTGTGTGTTTAATGCATTTTATTCCAAGTAATTTATGGACCAAGTAGGTTAATTAAGAGTAAAAGAGAAAAGGGATGCCTATGACCATTAGGTTTAACTAGTTTAAATGAGGTAAGTACTGAACAAATCCACCATTGTAAAATTTAGGAAACCTAGTGCAAATTAAGTTCGAAGCCTTAACCATTTTTAATCTCTTGAGTCAAGTTTAGTTGAATTTAGTTCATTTTGTATCCTAAATGTTTACTTTTCTTGTTTGCCTTACTTTATTTACAATTCAATCAAATCCTGAGTTCCTAAGTTAATTTTGCATCATTTGAGTTAATTTGCTCACATATTGGATTTCCTTTAGGTACGATACTCAGTGTTTACCTTTTTATATTACTTGTCAATGAGGTACACTTTCCTCCTTTGTTTGGTTTATGAGAGATTTTTCATTCATTTGTATTGCTTAGTTAGACCAACAACAAGTTTTTGGGCACCGTTGTTGGGGAATATCCTAATTGTGAGTTATTAGGTTAGATAGTGTTGATTGTCTCATGTTTATTTTTTTATTTGAGTTGATTCAGTTGATTGTTTAGTTGCCTAATTATTTTTCTTATTTTGCTTTAGTTTACTTTATCAATAATTTCAATGCTTTCATTGTGTTCTTTTGTTTATGCACACTCGTGGTTAAAAGTCCAAGAGTTTGCCATTATATACTAAAATTGAGAAAACTGTTCACAAGTTGAGAAAAGAAGCGAGATTGGTTCAGAGTAGTAAGGTAGAAGAACGACTTGAGAGTGAAGAGCAGTTTGTAGAAATGGCACAACACGAAGAAGAGATTATGTAGCATCCTAAAGAGGGAAGGGAATTGACAATGATGGATCTGACTATGGGGAATAAGAATAGACCCCTACCCCCTTATTGTAAGGCCGAGGATTACAATAACAAACTTTAAGATCCCCCACAACATTACTTCCATAGTTAAGACACCTCAGTTTGGAGGATTACCATTAGAGGATCTGAACACCCACTTAGAAACTTTTTTGAATATTTGTGATTTGTTTAAGAAGGATGGGGTGTGGGATGATGCAGTAAGACTATGGTTATTTCCATTTTCAATTAGGGATAAGATGAGAGCTTGGTTAGCCTTTCTATAGTTAGGGTCCATTACCCCCACCTAAACATGACATAAGTTAACCTCGTTAATTAGTTTACTTTGAAACTATTTATTGTTGCTTATCTTCGGGGAGCAAGAAGCTATAAATACTTCCATTAGATAGATGAGGAATTCACACCAAAGAATGTTGAGATTATCAATGGCTTAAGAGAGAGAGGAACTGGATTCTAGTTTTAAAAACTCTATGACATGCATCACACGCTAAACAAGTTGGGATTCATGCATCAAATTCTAAGGAAGTTGGAATTTAGTGTCTACTTTTGTTATCATAGGTTTTGGTGGGTTTTTTTTAGCAATTTTTTTCCCACAAGAAGTCATTTTTGAGTTTGGTTTACATTGTCATTGTTTATGTGGATCCACCATTTTTATAAGCTTTTAAACTTCAAATTGCAAGTGTCTTGTGACAATCTCTACAATTTTGTATCACAATTATTTTGGCAGAAATTATACCAAATAGTTAAGGGAATTAGACCTTCTAATTGAATGTTATAAAATATTTATGTAGTTATTTTAGTATGCCCACCATTTATGGCATGAAACTAACAAATATAAGTGAATTTTTTTATATCTAAGAGACTTGTCTTTGGTTATGTCATCCAATTTTTTCTTGTTTTAATAGATATTCATGATCCCACACCATTAGACTAAGCATCATACCAATCTTGGATTACTTTTGTCCATGCACAATAGACTTTGCACTAGTTATCCTGATATACGATAGCCTTTGTTTTTTATAACATAACCATAGAATTGAATGTGTGACAGGAGGACCACATCAAATGCTTCTTTGTTTTGGGTTGTGCTAGTGGTTTAATATAATAAGGAGTTATATGTAATCAAGTCAACATTTTGTTTTTTGTTTTGTTATCCTATTCGAAAAAAATTAATTATTAATATTACAACTACTTAACCAATTCTTATTTCAAATTGTCAACTTTTGTTAGTCTTAAAAGATTGTATAAAAATTTATCATGTGACTTTAAATTTTTTAAAATTAGATAATAAAATATAGTCATAATTGATATGATAGTTATGCACATTTCCGAGTGTTAATTTTATATAAACTCCTCGTTTTTTTTTATAGTTTATGGTTATTAATTGCAAATTCCTAACTTCACCTTTATTTTGGTAGACTACACTTGGTTACTAAGCTAAATGTTCTTATATCATCTCATACCACATTCGTAAAAAGTTTTACCCCATATTTGGAATAAATGAATGTGGAATGTAGAATTCATTTGGAAATGAATTCTCTTATTTAGATAGTACTCATTTACAATATGGAATTCAATTCAATTCTTCATAATCATGTTTCGTTAATTTGCGTCTATTTCCTAATATAACCTTTAATATAATAGATTTATCAAATTAAATAATGACCACAATACATCCTTAATTTTTTAATATTTATATCAAAATAATTTAATAAAAATTAGAAAAATATTTTAAAAATTAAATCAGTTTTAAAAAATATTGCTTATGTTAAATATTCTAAAACATATTTTTTAAATTTAAATACCTACAAAACGCATAATTTCAGCAAATAGACATATTTTCCTAATTCCAAAAGTAAAAAGAAAAAAGAAATTGGGTAATAAGTGATGAGACGCCAAAAATTTTATTGAAACAAAGCAAAAAACGAAAGAAGCAAAGTGGCGTTTCTTCAACTGATGCCACTTTGCTTATTAGTTATTATATAATATAATATAATATAATATTATAATTAATATATTATAATATAATTATAAGATTATAATACAATATAATACAATATAATATTATAA
>JAOXYD010150552.1:0-10505 GCA_028565735.1 Pinacopodium congolense | reverse complement strand
AATTCAGGAAGTCTAGTCCTAAATCATCCTAATCTAAAACTAGGACCCTCATGATTAACCAATCTTTGGTTAGTTCATTGATTTAAACCACTTTGTTTATTGATTTTTTTAATAACGTAGGCAAAGACTGTCGGATCCTAGATTATCTTATGGCAATATCCTAAGTGATTAGTTCAAAACAAACATTAAGCATTCAATAAATAAAGATTAATTCACCAATTATGCATTAATCACCAAATAACCTAATTAATCATCCATAAACATATTCAGAATAATAACTTAACTGAAATTAATGATTAAGCCTAATAATTAATCAAAGAACATAATAAATATAGCTTAAGTAACAATACTTTGATTAATTCAAATAACAATAATAATACACAAAATTAAGAGTTTAGAATGAACCAAATCACATCCCCATATGATATTCTAACTCAGAACTACGTGTCTGACGCTACTGGAACTTTAAACAACCTGAAAATCTCAAATTACGAAAGAAAGAAAATAAAAACAACTTAAAAACTACTTTGATATGAAAACTAAAGAAAGAAAACGTGTTTTGATCTAATTTTGATTGCCTAAAATGTCTAAGAGATGTCCCTTTATATAGGGAAGGTGCAACTGTAAGTGGGGGAAACAGACAAGCTGCAAATGTTAAAGATTTAAGTCAAAAATTACTGCTGCTGTCCTTTAATGGCACCCTGTCATCTTATAACAGCATTCTGTTCATCGTATAACATGACCTAGAAGGGTGCCGTTATGGGTTGACTTTTAATTTGACTTTTTACAAAACTTCCATCTTTTTACTCCAATCTCCATATTTAAACTCCCTCTTGCAAAGTAAACATAATAACATATAAATATAACATTTAAGCATTAAAATATGGTTAAATTAACATAAAATAACATTCATAAATACTATAAATTTAACCCCTAACATATATGAATGATCAAAACCCATCAAAAAATTCAAAATCATGAATTGACCTTTAAATTGAGAAAAATATGGAACTTTGACATTTCAAATCCGATGAATGATTAAAAATGACTCCTTAGATCAATTGAATATCAAATAAAACTTACAAACCATATTTTAAACAATCTATCTAAGGTCTTAAAGCTTCCAAATCCGTTGATCTTCTATTATCTTCAAAATTGTCCTTCAAACTCCAAGCTTTCCATATTGAATTCACCTTGACATATACCTATCTTTGAATTATACATTATAAACTTAATTCATTAGTAATAAAACATGTTTTTTATTATCAAAATTAAGATTAAAACCTCCTTTGGTTTAACAATAAAGTTTGAAAAACTCTAAGTATCAAATATATAATTATAATTAAAGTTCTATTTTATTATGATTTATATTTTAATTTTAACCTAGTAAAAGTTGTAAAAATATACCCTGTTAGGTTCGTTATGGCACTAAGAGGGGGTGAATTAGAATTTATACAATCTTAAATAAAAATGTAAATAATAAATGAGGAAGTATAAACCAATTCACCAAATAAGATAAAATGTAATAATATAAGTGCAGAAAATAGAATAGTCAAGAACGGAAGAAGTACACTGTGATTTATTCTGGTTCGAAGCTATCCACTTGCTCTTAATCTAGTCTTCAACACCATAGTTAAGATTTCTTTCTTATTGCACTCCCAACAAGAATATAATGAGTAAGATAATCCCTTTTATAGGTAAAAGGATAACCTTTCACTCACTTCTTTTTCTTAGGTTCAAGAATAACCTCTCAATTTCAATCGACAATAATACGCCAAAAAATTCCATAACTCGATTTCACTTAGTGAATAAAAAGAGGCTTTTTAATAAAGTGACGCACACAAGAAAAATATGCAAAAAACCTTCACACAAGATCAAAACTCAAGTGTAAACAATTAAATTTCAAAGACAAATTTACACGAACACTTGATAGAATGATGAGCTAAAAAACTTTCAAACACTAAACCTCAATAAAAATTTTTAAGACCCAAAATAAAATGTGTATCTACTCACTTTTTTTGTTTATAAGACTCTTACTAACATAAGAAAAAACCAATATATTTATACTTGACGATTTCTACTGATCCGTTGTATAATGGTAATACTACCGTTTATCCAAAAGGCAAAACACAACGTTCTAGTTTTTAATGTTTTTATTCGTTGTACAATATTACAAGATATTTGCGTATTCCGTAATATTAGCTATATTTGGTCAATCGATCTTTTGGTTCTGTTGACTGATAGACCTTTGTCTATTATTCGGTTAACCGACCACAATCATTCGGTCGACCGACCTAAAAAAAACCCTTATGCATCAAATCATTAGTCTCAACCATATTATGCATCAAATCATTAGTATAAACCATATTAAGCATCAATTTATCAGTCTAAAACATATTATGTACCTATATGTATATTCTAAGAGTGTATTAATGAGTGTTCAATTTATAAGCCTCTTAATAAAACACCAAAAAAAATCCAAGTAAGAATTACATTTAAACATATCTAAGCTTATTTCTTCATTCTTTAATCTTCATATATTCATATGGTTCTTCATTTCCAACTTTTAAAATTTTTCGATTGATTGTATTGAGCTTTATTCGACCTATCTTTCAACCATACCAAAAAACACAAATCTTAACAATATAGTTTATTTTTTCATTACCAAAATAAAGTGGAACCATCCTTGGTTCAAAAATCTCCCCCTTTTTGGAGATGACAAAACCAAGTAATAAGAAATGATAAATCATAAGACAATAAAACATAAAACTCCCCCTAAATATTACAGAATCAAAGGGTATCAATTTTGATAATTTCAACATCAATATCATCATATTAAATAAACATCAATATCATATCAATTTTGATCATTTCAACATCAATATCATTTGATCAAATAAACATCAATATTATAACAATTTTGATCATTTCAACTTCAATATCATCATAACAAATAAACATCAATATCATCATATCAAATAAACATCAATATCATCATATTAAATAGATAAAATATACCACACACTTCTCCTATCAACTATCTAACTCCCCCTTAATCATATCATAGATATAACTCCCCTCAATATGTTACAAATAATCTCATGATATGTATCACACACTTCTCCCCTTTTTTGGAATCACTAAAAGGGTTTTCACATAACCATATATGTAAAACTACAATCAATATGCAAAGTAAGAGGAATCCTTATCATAAATAGTCAAAGAGTGTCATACATCAAAAGAAAGAAATACATAAAAAGACAAAAAACATCCTCTAAGAATTTAAGGGAGGCTGAGGAGGAAGTCGGGAGAAAATCTCTCGAAGTAAGGTGGTGTGTTCGACGAGATGATTTGTTAAGTGGTCCACCTTATGTTGAAGTGAAGTGATGGTTTCCTTAACATCATAAGGAGTAGCAATAGGTGCTGAAGAGACTAGCGCATTAGTAGTGGCATCATCATCAAGGGACTCAGATGTAGGCTGAGTCATTGTAGGCAAAATAGACACATCAGCATCAACAGGGGGAACTGAATGCTATTGTTGATGAAGACGAGTCATGTGACCACCAACAGTTTGAAAACCCATGCTCTTTAGAGAGTTATGATTAAAGAACGAATATGACTTAAAATCATCTTCCATGGGAGGGATGTGAAGGTGATGGAAGATGAGACCTAGAAATGAAAGATATGGAATGTGTTGTCCTCGTTTCTTTACTTGAGAAAAATTGATCATATTATTCAAGATGAAATCACCCAAATGGATGTTCTTATCAAGCATCAAGGTAGACAAAAACTACAAATCATCAAACCCTAGGTCATTTTAGTCATTACTAGTGGAAAGAAAATTTTATTTAATAAATAGATGATGAAATTTAAGAATGGAACTCAAAGCTCGCACATCTTTTGGTTTTTTAATAATACCCTCCTCACTGGGTAACTCAAATATAATATGAAATCTCTTGGCTAATGAGTGGGTGGCATCAAACTTTGATATATAGTTATAGTGTGTAAAGGTATAAGGGATAGGAATGCCAAAGATGTTGTTTATGGTGTCTCTAGATAGACGTATAGGAACATTCTCTACTTTGAATAAGATGATGTACTAATCATTATCCTTTACAGCTTTCATGTTACAATAAAAAAGTTTTACAGTTGTAGGAAAAGTTTTAACTGCAAGGATAAGGATAGGTTCCCACCCTTGATCAATAAAAAACTAAACCAAGCCATTTTATTTGAAAGTGTTTAGGAAGGTAGGTGAAATAAAGCGGTTTTCAGAGAGTTTCCTGGAGGCATAGTCTGGGTATTCATCAGAGCTAGTATCTAGGTAACTACTAGATGGGGAAATCCTACCCTTAGAGGTGTTGTCGTCTTGGATCCTAACCATAATGTGAAAAGTTAAGTAGAAAAAACAAAGGTTTTCAAAGGATAGCAAACACTTAAAGAAACTCTAGGAATAGATAAAACGCATGAACAATTCTAACTGATAGAATTAATCACACAATTTATAGATACAACCGATCAAGGGTTACTAAATGATTTTAAGAGAGTCAAAACTAAACAAGGTTGTATATGAGCATGTTATGCTTATAAGTAATAGACAGCTAAACAAGATTGAATTTTGCAATAATCAAATTATTTGAAAATTTTCTAAGAGTTGAAGACAATTTGAAGATAAAAAGTTTTTTAAAAAATTCAAATGTATACTAATCTTATAGTTACAAGAAAATTTTTTAAAAAAATTTGAATTTAATTGAAAACTTATTTAACAAAAGAAATCACTTAAAATCATCTTCCATAAATAAATACGGAATAGGACTCAAAATCATCTTCCATGGCAAGGATGTGAAGTTGATGGAAGATGAGACTTAGAAATGCAGGATATGGAATGTGTTGTCCTCGTTTCTTTACTTGAGCAAAATTGAACATATTATTCAAGATAAAATCGCCCAAATGGATGTTCTTACCAAGCATCAAGGTAGACAAAAACTACAAATCATCAAACCCCAGGTCATTTTAGTCACTACTAGTGGAAAGAAAATTGTATTTAATAAATAGATGGTGAAATTTAAGAATGGCACTCAAAGCTCGCACTTCTTTTGGTTTTTCAATAATACCCTCCTCACTGGGTAACTCAAATATAATCTGAACTCTCTTGGCTAATGAGTGGGTGGCATCAAACTTTGACATACAGTCACAGTGTGTAAAGGTACAAAGGATAGGAATGCCAAAGATGTTTTTTATGGTGTCTCTAGATAGACGGATAGGAACATTCTCTATTTTGAATAAGATGATGTACTCATCATTCTCCTTTACAGCTTTCACGTTACAATAAATTTTTTTTACAGTTGTAGGAAAAGTTTTAACTGCAAGGATAAGGATAGGCTCCCACCCTTGATCAATAAAAAACTGAACCAAGCCATTTTCTTTGAAAGTGTCTAGGTGGGTAGGTGAAATAAAACGGTTTTTTAGAGAGTTTCCTGGAGGCATAGTCTTGGTATTCATCAGAGCTAGTATCTAGGTAACTACTGGATGGGGATATCCTACCCTTAGAGTTATTGTCGTCTTGGATCCTAACTATAATGTGAAAAGTTAAGTAGAAAAAACAAAGGTTTTCAAAGGATAGTAAACACCTAAAAAGACTCTAGGAATAGATAAAACGCATGAACAATTCTAACTGATAGAATTAATCATACAACCTATAGATACAACCGATCAAGGGTGACTAAATGGTTTTAAGAGAGTCAAAACTAAACAAGGTTCTATATGAGCATATTCTGCTTATAAGTAATAGACAGTTAAACAAGATTGAATTTTGTAATAATCAACTTATTTGAAAATTTTCTAAGAGTTGAAGACAATTTGAAGATAAAAAGTTTTTAAAAAAATTCAAATGCATACTAATCTTATAGTTACAAGAAAAATTTTCTTTTAAAACTTGAATTTAATTGAAAACTTATTTAACAAAAGAAATCACTTAGACCCGTGAAAATTTTAACTTCAATAGGTTTTAGACATTATTTCTAGACATATTAGTGAAAATATAAAATTTTGGCATTTTTAGGAAAAATCTTTGTTCAAGTGCCTCAAATAAATATTTAATTGAATTTAAAGCACTTTAATTTTATTGAAAATTTAGTAAATTAACCAAAAAATTAACTAAACCCTAAATTGTAAATATGAAAATTTAGGAATTTCAAAATTAAGTTAAATCAAATGCAATTGATAACATAAAAACTTTAAATGAGCATCTAATTAAAATTTAAAATGGTCAATTTTAGAAAGATCACAAAAAATAGACAGAAATTTGAATAAGCCCTAATCACAGAAATCTAAAAATTGGGAAAAAAAAAATTGAGCATGCGCAAATGCAATTAGATGTTCTACAAGCCTAATTATGCTTCTAATTGTAAGAAAACACAACTGATTCAGGCTAATTTCTTAGTTCCATTCAGTAATTTAAATCCCGAAACCCCAATTGCCAAAGTCCATACTCAATTGATGCTAAGGAGTAGATGGCTTTGGTGTTTCCAGGAGCAATTCAGAGCCTTAGACGTCGTCTGAAGCTTGCCAGGATCGAAGTAGAGAGGAGGAGACGTGTCTGAGAATGGGAAGCTGTCCAAGAGAGGAAATTAAGTCGAAATAAGGAAAGAGGATAGCTCGAGAGCTTAGGAGCTAGACAAAGGCGTTTTGGAGGCTCAACAGAGGAGAAACGGTGTCTGAGAAGCTCAGGAACTAGCGGCAATGGCAGAGGGAGAGAAAAATAAGAGAAAGAAGAAGCCGGGGTGAAAAAGAGGAGGAAGGCTCTGTATAACACAATGATTTTAGGTTCATCGACCAAATAATTTAGATCGATCGATCAATGGTTAGTTGACCGAAGTAGCATTCGATCGACCGATAATCAATTGACTGAAAAACGCATTAGGTCGATCGACCATCAGTCGATTGATCGAACAAAGGCATTAGATTGATTGAGCAACATTCGGTTGACCGAACTAATGTTCGATCGACCCAAAGGTCACACATGCAGAAAAAAAAAATTCTCCAAACATAAGTACACTAATTAATAACAACTCTATTACAAATTTCTTAAAAGTTGGTTACCTTTAAACTTGACGTCATATCTTTACTAATTTTTTCTTGGTTCAACAATGACAATCATCCTTTTTCATTTTTTGCGGTACTTACAAAATATCTTTAATAAACTTTTAGTACCAATATCATCTTAGGTCCATGAGTGTTAGTGTACCTTTCTTGACCATTAGATAAAAGCATTTACATTCCTCAAACGATCATAACAAAAGTATTTTACATGACCATATCTTTCACAATAAGAGAAAAATAGAGAAGTGAATGATCTATATGTCTTCTTTGGTTTATAATAGAACCTTTGAAAAGATTTTTGCTTTGTTTAAATAAAGGTTCTAGTATTGTTAAATTTTCTTTGAAAAATATTTTTAGGTCTTGACATAAAGGCATGATTTCTAGGATTAGTTCTAGTTGAAGATGGTGTATTTTGAATAAATTTAGGATCATCTTCCAAGTTCTTACTTTTTACGAAACGGTCTTAATAGATGATGCTCCATTATATCCTAAACCATGTTTGTCATTAGCCATCTTTTGAACATTTAGCATTGTCTGTAGCTTTTTAAAACCTTTTTGTAAATATCAATATAGATTCTTTAAGGGTTTCTACCTCTTTCTTTAAAGCCATGTTTTCATTTAAGAGTTCATCATCTTTGGTTATTAAGTCTAAGTTCATCCTAATATTATCATTATCTGTTTTGTATTCATCTATTATTTTTATAGATTCCAAGTTTTTATCATGTAAGGCTTTCTTTTTCTTAGACAAATTTCCTACAAAGTCTAACAATTCTTTATAGGTATATTCAACCTCAACTTCATCATTTGAGTTAGGAGTACTAACGTCATTCTAGGCAGCAAAACACATGTTCGCTATCTCTTCTTTTTTCGATTTGCTTAACTCGCTCCATCCCACCTTTAATGCTTTCTTTTTGTAATTCTTCTTTTCCTTCTTTTCCTTCTTTTCTTCCTTTTCACTTTTTTAAAGGTGCGGTTAGTGTGACCGTACGTGTCCTTTTTCACCACACTTAAAGCATGTTACATTTGATAATTGGTTTTATAATACTTACATTCCTTTTTATGGATTGGAGCTTTTGTTCGGATAAGCTTCATTAAACCTCTTATGATAAGTGGTACAAATTCTTCTTCACCACTTCCATATGATGATTCTTCATTCTCACTTTCATCCTTTATTGCTTTAAAGGTGATATTCTTCTTTTTGGATACAACTTATTCTTGAGTATCTTTTAGCACCATCTCATGGATGAGTAGAGACCCAATTAGTTCTTTAAGTATCGTCATCACCTTAGGTTCCCATGTCTTCGGTTGAGATCTCAAGATTTTCTTAGCAAACTCAACATTGGAGTAAGTCTTACCTTGACCCTTTAAAGAACTAACAATATTATTGAAATGAGCATACATTGAAGAAATGTTTTCATCTTGAGTCATCTTAAACAATTCAAATTGGTGTATAAGCATGCTAATTTTTTTTCCTTTACCCGATTTGTGCCTTCATGCATAATTTTAAAGTGCACTAAATACCATAAGTAGATTCATACATAGAAACTTTGTTAAATTCTTCTATGCTCAATGCACAAAATAAGACATGCATATCTCTATTGTTTAGGGATACTAACCTCTTTTCTTCAAGATTTAGTTCATTGTTGTCCTTGAGCACTACTTCATTTCCTACTATCTTCGAATGTAAGGTGATTTTTTTAAGAGACACACAACCATAAATCTACACTTTCACTTCTTAAGAAATATCTCATTCTAACCTTGCAATTTATATAGTTGTTTCCATAAAAATAAGGTGCTCTATGTGTGTTATGGCCTTCTAGACTAGAGGAGGAAGCAAAGTTATTCATTTGTGCCATATGACCTTTACTCACTAATTCATTGGAATTAAACCTATATGAGACCTCGTTCTGATACCAATTTTTGGGTTCATTATGACACTAAGAGGGGGTGAATTAGAATTTAGAAATTCTTAAATAATCAATATGGAACCATAAACAAATTCACCCAATCAGATAATATGTAATAGTATAAGTGCAGAAAATAAAATAGTAGAGAAATAAGAAATACGTCGTGATTTATTCTAGTTCGTAGCCATCCAATTACTCCTAATCTAGTCCTCGACCCCATTGTTAAGATTTAATTCTTATTGCACTTATAACAAGAATACAACAATTAATACAATCCCTTTTACAAGCTAAAGGATAACCTTTCACTCACTTATTTTTCCTATGTTCAAGAATAACCTCTCAATTTCGCTCGATAGTAATACACCAAAAAATTCCTTAACTTGATTTCACTTGGTGAATAAAAAGAAGCTTTTTAATAAATTGATGAAGAAAAATATGTAAGAAACCTTCACACAAGATCAAAACTCAAGTGTGAACAATTAATATTCAAATATAAATTCGTATGAACACTTGATAGAATGATAAATAAAAAACTTTCAAACAATAAACCTCAAAAAGCTCTTTGTAACACCCAAAATAAAAATTTGTATCGTGCTCACTTTTTCTGTATAAAAGACTCTTGCTAACATAACAAAAAGCTATTCTATTTATACTAGACTATTTTTATTAATCCATTGTGCAATGGTAATATTACTGTTTGTCCAACGAGCAAAACAACATTATAATATTTAATGTTTTTATCCATTGCACAATATTATAAGATATCTGTATATTCCGCAACATTTGCTATATTTGATCGACCGATCTCTTAGTTTGGTCAACCAATAAGCCTTCGTCCTTGCTTTGATCGACCGATCTAGGTCGTTCGGTCGACTGATATACCTTCGTCTATCATTCGATTGACCGACCATAATCATTCGGTCAACCGACCTAGCCCATTCGATCTACTAGCCTAAATGTAAAACTCGAATGCATCAGCTTATTAGTTTCAAACATATTATGCATAAACTCACCAGTCTAAACCATATTATGCATCAACTTATCAGTCTCAAATATATTATGTACCTATATGCATATTCTAAGAGTGTATGCATGAATGTTCAATTCATAAGCCTCTTAATAAAACACCAAAATAAAAATAATTAAGAATTATATTTAAACATATCTAAACTTATTTCTTCAATCTTGAGTCTCCATATCTTCATATGGTTCTTCATTTCCAATCTTTAAGATTTTTCGATTGATTGTCTTGAACTTTATCTAACCAATCTTTCAAACATACTCAAAAACATATATAATAATAATTTACTTTATCATTATCAAAATAAGGTGGAACTATCCTTGGTTCAACATGAATTTTACTAACTGGGATATAAGTGCGGATTGCATTAAAGATAAGCATACCAAACACATATCAAAGTATCCGGTCATAAGAAATAGTGAACTACTTGAATTAATACACACTGATATCTATGGTCCTTTTGACATTCCTTCTTAGGG
>JAOXYD010150541.1:0-10505 GCA_028565735.1 Pinacopodium congolense | reverse complement strand
ATTTAAGCTCTAAAGTTGGAAATTGGTCAAAACTTTCCAGATTTCAATTCATCTTCATTCAACTTCAATCTTTAATTACTAAATATGATTTTAATGCTTCAAATTCATTGCTTTTATATTGTTTAAGCTTTTCAAATGCATCATTGATCAATCATTTCATTTATTGGAAGCAAAAGGCCCTTCATTTATTAAGCAATAAGTGAAACACCCATTTAGGTGTATTTTGTAACTTCTAAAGAGGTCATTATTTTCATTTGTTATTTTAATCTTATGAAAGCTCCTATCTCCCTTAAAAATATTTCTTCAACATTGCTCTTCACCTTCAATCAAGTAGATTGTATCTTATATCTTGTAAGACTTACTCTTCACTGTAGAAAAAGTTATACTTAGTATTAATAAAATTTCTAATAAATAGTTAGAGTGGATTAGGCAATTGCTAAGGATTACTGAACCACTATAAATTTTAATGTTCTTTCTTTTCCCTAACTCCCTATTTATTTCTTGTTTTATGGTTTGCTTACTCCTTATACTATTGTTTAATTTGCATTGATATTTGCATATCAAATTTCGTTAAATCTCAGTTTAAGGATTGCATTTCCTTTGAATTTGGTTTAGGTGAACTTAGTTTAATTAGTTTAGAAGAATTTTAAACACTCAATTCACCCCTCCCCCTATTGAGTGTATTTTAAGGCTTACAAAATATTTTATTAAAATTATCATTATTAGATTAAAAACCCTAATTATGTAATCTTACATGTTAAGGTTAAATTTTACAGTATAATAAATATACCATTTACTTTGTGCACATATCCTTTTGATATTAAATTTTTTTAATAATATAAAAGTATCACACATTTTTTTTAAAAAATGATATCTCTCACGCAAAGTTTAGCAAGCCCTCTTTTTAAAAAACATGAATTCTCCGCTAGTAATTCAATTTTGATTTATAACTTGACACCACCAATTCAGTTAAAATTTATACCATCAATTTAAATGTGTATATTACGATCATTAAATATATTACTTTCAAGTTAATGCAAAAGACCTACTTCTTAAAATTCTAGAAGTCTTGTAATTAATTAATTATTATAACTAATATTAAGGCTAAGTAATATTATATTAATAGTTTCTTAATTTATAAAGAGAGCTATTAACCAATTTAACATAAGTCAAGAGCTCATTTGTTTATAATACGTGAACAACTCTCTAAAAAGACTTATTTAGAACATATCTTCCTTTCTAAGTCCTCTACTTTTTCTCCCTCTCTCCCATCCCCCCCCTAAGTCATAACAAATCAACTACTATGCTTTAATATTATCACTCATACTATTCTTATGTGATTGTGTTACTTATCCCAAAATGAACAATTGCATCACTCTTCCTGGAAAAGAGTAGTTGTATTACTCTTCTTATAAAAGAGCAATTTCATCACTTTTTTATATTAATGATAATATTTAGAAGGAGTCATCACATTACTTTGAAGAAACAGTTACACCACTGGGAAGGAGTAATTGTTCCATTAGTCATAATACCTAAAAGTAAGCACATCACCTAGAAAGAATAGTTGAATCCATTGGAATAAGTTGTTGCATTAATTAAAAGGGAATTCCTACTAAATAGTTGAATCTTTTAAACATAATAATTACAACATTTGGAATAAGTAGTTACATCACTTTTTTTTATAGAGCCGCATCATTTAAAAGAGCCAATCTCATCAATCTTATTAAGTAATTAAACTAGCTCAAAGGACCAGTTGTATTACGCTTATAAAAAAATTGCATTACTTTTTAAAAGTACTTGCATAACATAGGAAAAGTAATTACCTTATTGGAAAGAAAAATTACATCACCTAAGAGTAGCAGCTATTTCTCCTGTAAGGAGTAGTCATACCAATCTTTTTATAGCAATAATGTCACTTGAAAAAGACTTATTTCCACACTTAAAAGAGCAATTGCATCACCTAAATGGAGCGATCACATCATTTAAAACTATCAATGACATCAATTCTTTTATGATAATCATCACCTTAAATTTGTAATTCAAATTCCTTTTTGTATAATATAAGAATAATTTTGATTTAATCTCTTTTCTATAACATAATATGGAAAAAAGTACTTTAAGCAGCAATAAAACTTATAACAATTATTATTCCTATTAGGTTGGAAAGTAATGATGGAAGTTCTTAGTTTTACGTATAAAATATTTCATCTTTTCTTTGATTTTCTTTACAAGTTGATTTTAAGATCTTGTAGTTATGGCAACAACTATAGGCATGTCTTGTAGTAAGACATCACCAATTTTCCATGTTTCTTGCAGTAAGGAATTGATGAGAGCACTTTAACCTTTTATGAAGAGTGTTTCTTAGTGTTCACCTTCTATTGCTTCTTATTCTTCTTATTCTTATTTGCTTGCAACGCCCTCATAACCTAATTTTTACCATGAATTTTGTTCCCCTTCTAGCCCCTATATGTGTCCTGACAATTTCAGGCAAACAAGTTCAATTAGGATAAATCATGTTACCTTATCCCAAGTCTTGTAAATCCAAGCTCAAATTCATGCTTAGCAATAATAGCAGTTAGTTAATCTTACCAAAAAAACAGAAGTAGTTAGTGATCAAGGGCTTATCTTTTTGGCTCCATAACGTTTCCCCATGAAATAATCTACTTCTTATATAAAATTAAGAAAATTTTATAAGGGAGTAAAGCAAAGGATTTGGGGAAAGTGGGTTGTTGAGATCTCCTTAAGAATAGAACAAGACTCTAACTAGGCACCTTTGACATAGCTGAAGAAGGAGGTTTAGCTTATGATCAGGTTGCTTTCGAGTTGAAACAAGAGTTCACTAGGCTCAACTTTCCAATGTATACCCTAAAAATTTACTGTATAAACCTAAGTTATATCGATTGTTAGCTTCTACAGAAAAAAAGCCCATCCTTGGCACAACGTTTTTATTTTTTAAATTTTAATTTTACTTTTCCTTAATCATGAAATCATAGTTTACTTGATAGGTAAGATATTTATGATTCATTTTATGATCTATAAGCTTAAATTTTCCATAAAAGGATACCTTTAAAAGCAATTGAATTTGCTTCTTGTTTGCTATAATATTCACCAAATTTTCACTGGAAAGTAGTTAGTTCAACTCTTTATTTGCCTTTCCTATATTTTTATTTTTCTTGATATCATTCTTTAATAAGCTTTATATATATTCTCATAATTCATTATCTTGTTCATAATCACTTTCGATATATTTACACCACCATTCTTCTTATATTAAGCTATTTGATATATTTACAACACCTTTCTTCTTATATTAAGCTATCATTCTTTGATTCTTACATGCAAGCAATCTTTTCTATCAAAAATTTACCTTGATTTATAGTTAACAACATGTGCTTATCTTTTCTTTAATGAACTATAATATTCAAATTATCTCCTACTAAATGGCCACCCTCTGCTAGCTTTATTCAATTTTAAACAAGAATTATGTGATACCTTTCAAATCTAATTAAATTAGCTTGAATTTATTACTTTCTCAATTTTTGTATTATGGGTTTTTCTTGATAAGAAAAATAACAAATGAATCCATGTTAATATTTGTAAAAATTACAACTATATTCTAACAAACTTTATAGTATTTTGATTGCATAATTTCTTATAATTTAATGACTCAAACACTTTTGTTAAGATGGATTGATTGTATTTCTTTATTAGTGTAATTATACTTTTGGCTTATAGTTAAATGATGCTACTCCTGATGTTGTTAACAAGTTGATAGCTAATCAAGTGAAATGGAAAGTGGGTCTAAATTTGTTGCATCTGGCTAGGACATGAAGTACAAAGAGCTTATAGAATTTGATCAATACTACATAGATCAATATTTGGCATTTGTTTTGTAATAATAAAAGAAATAGAAAAGAAAAAAAGGATGTGGATGCGTTATTATTTTCTTGGTAATCATGGATGAGGTCTGATCAAGAACATTTACACTCGGGTGAAAGTTCGTAAAGACAAGGTGGTTAGAGAGTTGTAGTTTTTTAAATATTTTCTTTTGTAAGGACAAAGTAGTTGGACAATTATGGTTTTCTAAATGTTTTCTTCTTCAGATTTGCTGAAGGTTCATCATCACATGATAGCTCTTAAAGCATACATATTTTAGGCATGATTTAGAGCTTATTTTAATTGGTTTTAAGGATTAATTCATATGGTTTATGTGCATGTTAAGATAAAATCTTTGAATGATATATTTCTTAGTTATGTTTATGTTTGATTATGTTTTATATGACTTAGGAGAGCCATTGGATGATGCTTTTCAAGCTTAGAGAGATGTAAAAGCCATTTAGAAGTAATAAAATCATGTCAAAAAACTTCATACCAAGTTTTATGGCAATTGAATGAGGGATGAATAAGATATAGTAAAAAAAATCAAAAGAAGCAGAAAATTTAAAGCATTTCAGGTAGCATCATAAAATGATGATTTTTGTCTAGTGGAAATCATAACTATGATGTTGGTCATGATCTAGATGAACTCCACTTATGCAAATAACCTAAATTTGACTATGTAGGTGATTTACTTACAATAAAATACACCCATTCTGTCGTTAAGAGGTAGATATCAAGTTCCAAGTCATTCTTGAAGGGTTTCATGCACTCTTGAAGGACGACGAAGCATCCATGCATGTAACTCCAAGGATTAAGGAAGGATGCCATACACCAGCCATTAAGAATTCAAGGATTTAAGACAACTCATCATAAGCTTTCCTATTTCCTTTTTCTTTATATTTGTTTGTATGATTGAAATAATGTTTAGGGGATAAATTATTTATAAGATTTAGGTTTTATGAACTCTAGGATATAGTACTCTCTTTGTTCTCGTTTTAATTCTTAAGTTCCAAATTTTTTTAATAAGGTTCGTTCATGGATATTCATGACCTTGGATTCAATTGATATGTGAACGTAAACCTCGATTTCAAAGCTTTGATTTATGTATGCTTGAGATTGAGAAATTTATTATATGAATTAAATCATTCCATGAATGAAACATATTGCATAAGGACTTAGAGATATGCTTACATGAGATGTCTGAGTTAGGTATGAACTTAATCAATACAATATATTCCATTGAACAAGTTAATGCATTTAATTAATAAGTTGGGGTAAAGAAAACTTTAACCTAGTATATTGAATTAAATAGAATTGCATAATTTGAGAGAGTTTGTAATTTACATTAGAGAATCTATAGTCTATCAAATCTAGAATTCAAGTTAAATCAAGATAAATAGTAAGTACGAATAAATAGTAAGGGAATTAATTATCTAAATCCTATCTTCATCATTGAGTGTTACTTCATGCGAGTTTATTTAGGTGTTTTAGTTTTTTTTTTTTTCTCTTTTTCATTATCAAACCAATCAATGTACTTATTACCTTTAGGAAGCTAACTAATCTAGATAGGAATTTATTAGTAATAGCAGTCCTTGTGATTCGAAATTTAGACTCACCTTAACTATATTGCATTCAATAAGTACACTTGCATTTTCATGTGTTGTGATATTGATTAATGTGTTCTTAGTCATTATTTCTTTTAAAACTTAGATAGGCATATAACACATCAAGTTTTTAGTGTTGTTGTTGGAAACTATGTCTTTTCTAATTTTTTTTCTATTCTTGTTTAGACTAGATTTATTTACTTTATTTTAGTTTTTATTTGTTTCGTACTTTTAAATTTCTATTTTTCTCATTTTAGATTTTGTTTTAAAGTTGTATGCTTCTTTACCTTTCTGTTTATTTCTTCAACTTACAAGGTAGGTATCTTTGTGTATGATGACTAGGGGTATCCTATTTCTCTAGTAGAATTAGATCCTAAAGTTGAATGGATATTCAAAAAAGGACTAAGAGAGAAGAAGTCAGGAGTTAGCACCAAGTTAGAATTCATAGAGACTCAATTTGACAATATAGACTGGGAGTTAGGACTAAGGGGGTACCTTACAATGGGTGATCTTTTACGACCCTTACTATAAGGAATGGAGTCTAGCATTTAGAGACCAAGGATTGAAAGTGCAAGTTTTGAGTTTAAACCTCAGATGATCTAGATGCTACAAAACTATATACAATTTTATAGTCTCCCAAATGAAGATCCTAATGCCCATATTGCTAAATTTTCTAGATATTTATGACACTTTTAAACTAAAAAAAGTGTCAAAAGAGGCTATTAGATTGCGGCTATTCCCTTATATGAAGTTTGGAAGTGTTGGAAGGGCATGCTCAGGAAGTGCCCACATCATGGTTTCAACTTAGGAATGCTAATGTAGACTTTTTTAAAGGCCTGAATTTCACCACTAAACAATTAATAGATCCATCATTTAGTGTCACTAATAGCTTCAAGATATCTGAGTAATTGTAATAATTGATTAATAATATTGCTATGAATAATTACCAAAGGAGGAGTGCAAGAAAAAGATCTACTTCTAGGAGTACACAAGGTGAAGGCGTGGTGGCTGCCCTTAAAGAAAAATCAAATGCTTTGTTCAAAAAGATTTAGAAGATGACATATGAGTCCACTGCCCCTCATGGAAAGTATTATGAAGTATGAGGAGGAATCAATTTAATTTAAGAATGCCAAGCATATGAAAGTAGAGAACATAGGGAGCAAGCAGAATTTATAGGTATGAAGTTAATCAACAATGGTTCATATAAGACCTCCTACAATTTAAGATAGAGGGAACCTTCGAGCATACCTAGCAGGAGGAAATTATTAGTGAAATTCATGACCAAAATGGGGGATTGCTATCAAAATATTAAGGTGACCATGGGAAATTTGGAAATTCAAGTAGGAGAGTCGATCAAGAAGATGTTTGAAAAACCATAAGGTATGCCTCTTATTAAACATATACCTCTTATGAAAGCACGGATGGAAGCTATCACCTTAGGAAGTGGTAAAGAGTTAGTTTAGAGTAATAGAATGGGAGAAAGGGGGAGGCTGGTGACTAAAACGGGAATGATACATAATGAAAGAAAGGAAGAGAATGATAAAGATAAAAGCAAAGAACCTAAAATAAGGCAATGCAAGAATATAACCCCTTAATTACATACCTAAGTCAACTTAAGAAGGACCGTCAAGATGAAGAATTTAGTAAGCTTCTAGGACTCCTTAAGCAATTACATATTAATATACCTTTTATGGAAGCTTTGTTATAAATGCCAAAGTATTTCAAGTTCTTAAAGAATCTTCTTTCGAACAAGATGAAACTAGAAGAGTTATCCATGGTGAAATAAAGTGAGGAGTGTTCAACCATCCTACAAAACAAACTATCATAAAAATTAAAGAATCTATGGAGTTTCACTATCCCTTGCATCATTGGTAGTTTTTCTTTTGATAAGGCATTAGAAGATTTAGGTACTAGTATAAATCTATTGGTCAACCTAAACCTACTCACATAAGCATACAGTTAGCAGATAGATCTGTAAAATATCATAAAGGATAATTGAGGATGTGTTGGTAAAATTTGATAAATTTATCTTTCCAATTGATTTTATGATTTTGGATATAGATGTTGAAGTTGAAATCCCTTTGATTTTAGGGAGACCCTTGCTAGCTACATCTAAGGCACTAATAGAAGAATATGATGGGAGGTTAACACTTAAGGTTCAGGATGAAGAAGTTGTATTTAGAATCCCTGAAATCATGAAGCATGTTGTAAGAAAAGATGATGCATATTTTTGTTTAAATGTGATTTATGTTGAAAGTTTTGATGTTTTACAGGACACTGTAATAAGGGACCCATTGGATGCGTGTATAACTAAAGGAGAAGAAGAAGGGATGACTAGTTCTAAAATAATGGACTAAAAAGCATACTTAGGTGCCAATAAATCATCAAAGACAATACAAGAGTAGATCTTTGAGGATCTTGACAAACCAAAAGAAGAAAAATCGAGACTCTCAATTGAAGAACCCCCAGATCTAGAATGAAAGAGACTACTAAATCATCTAGAACATGCTTTCTTGGCTAAAAACTCTAAGTTACGGGTTATCATATCCACTGATTTGTTACAAGAACAGAAAGAAAAATCTTAAGAGTGCTTAGAAAGCATAAAAGAGCCATTGCATAGAAGATATCATACATAAAGCGCATTAGTCCTTCTTATTACACCCATAATATCTTCTTAGAGGGTGAGTATGAGCCATTAGTGTAATCACAATAGAGACTCAACCCTAACATCAAGGATGTCGTGAAAGGAGAGGTAATTAAATTACTATATTTTAATTTTGTGAAGGAACTTTAAATCAACCCTTGAAATTGTTTAAATCTTAATTAAATCATCAATTAGAAAATCCTTAGCTAATTTTCACATTTGGTAATTTTTAGAAAATTTTAAAAGAAATTAAAAATCATTTTCAAAGTGTTTATGCCAGGTTAGAGTAGTTTATCATTATTTCAAGTTTCAATCAAAATATTTGGATTTTTCTAGATAATTGTGATCGAATTAACATAGTAATTACTTGTTTCACCTATGGGATCGATATTTGTGGTTTAAAATACTCCATTTTATTACTTGTTTGATAGGGACACTTACTTTAATAGTGATGATTTTCAAATTAAAATTGTTAAAAGCATTCTAAATTTCATAATCATCTAGCCAATGTATAACAAGTTTTTGGCATTGTTTTCCGGGATATATGGGGTTAATAGACTTTGATCTAGATCTAAGCATTAGAAAATAGAGGTAGGAACTAGAAGTAGGAGCATCTAGTGACACAGAATCAGAACTTATAGAAATTGACCATAAGGAATGTGTAATTATAGGACCTCAGGAAGAAAAAAAAAAGAACTAACCATGATAGACTTAGCATTGGAAAATAGACATAGACTTATAGCTAGCATTGTTAGGCTTAGAGTCATTGCAAATAATTTTGAAATCCCACATAGTATCATCTTTATGGTTAAGTCATCCCAATTTTGGAGTTTCAGCTTTAGAAAATCCTAATGAATATTTGCAAAATTTCATTCACACTTGTGATCTTTTTAAAAGTAATGGAGTTTCTGATAATGTAATTAGGCTAAGGCTTTTTCCCTTTTCTCTTAGAGATATGGTGAAAGCCTAGTTATCAACACTTCAATCTGGTTCCATTATTACATAGAATGAGTTAATGAAGTTGTTCTTAGCTAAGTTCTTTCCACCTACTGAAATAGCAAATATGAAGACAAAGATTAGCTTATTTGTGCAACATGAAAATAAAAGTCTATACAAGGCATAGGAAAGATTTAAACAGATGGTTGCCAAGTGTCCTATTCATGGATTCAATACATGGCAGCAAGTAGATTTCTTCTACACTAGATTGACATCTTCAACTCATAGCAACATTGATGCTGTGGTTAGAGGTAATTTCATGCATAAGACTGTAACTGAAGCCTACAATCTCATTGATAAAATGGCTATGAATAGTTTTTAATATAATTCTTAATACCACCCTAAGAAGCCACATGGTGTTTATACGATTAATTACACAGTAGCTCTTGCAGCTCAAATGGAAGTACTGAATAAAAAGTTGGATGGTCTAATGAGTGGAGCTAGTAGTACTTATCCTAAAGTTGAATGTGAAAGCTATGGTAGCACCTCATATACACCATTAAAGTGTCAAGAAGGTAGTCATTTTACCCAAAAATTTAAAAAAATTCAATATGACGGAAATTTTAATAGGCCAAGAGTAAACTCTTTGTCAAACACTTATAATCCTGGTTAGAGGAACCATCCAAACTTTTCATGAAGTAATAATTAAAACTACTAGTAACCACCATAACAAATTCAAGCCAAATTTCAAAGAGTACCGCCACCTGACTTTAAAGCCAACCAACCTCTTAGAGAGTCGCTTAGTTTTGAAGAGACAATTTTAAAGTATATCCAAAAAAAAAATTCTAAGATGCAAAATGATAAGGTGTCAATTAAGAATTTGAAGACTTAAGTTAGACAGATTGCACAACTCTTACAAGAGAGGCTACCTGGTAAGCTTCCATGTACCACTGAACCAATCATAGAGAGCATGCTAAGGTGATTATCTTAAGAAGTGGAAGAGAGGTTGATAATGAACAGAAAAAGGTATAATAAAAAGGAAATCAAGTGCTAGTAGAGAGTGCAGAACAAGAGATAATAAGAGAACATGATAGAAGAGAAAGAGCTTAAGAAGATAGAAAGGAAGAAGGACATGACAGAAAAGGAAGAATTAAACAATAAAGAAATGGAAGAAGATGGTAAAAGTTCAGAGATGTCACCTAGGTTATTTGCTGATCCAAATGTGCAACCATATAAGCCTAGGATATCATACCCTTAACAATTGAAAAAATACGTACCTTGATAAGCAATTTTATAAATTCTTGGAGATGTTTAAGAAGCTTTATATCAATTTGCTGAAGTAATTGCTCAAATGTCTTCATATGTTAAATGTTGAACCAAGGTGGTTCTAATCATGTGTTTTGATGATGACAAAACATTATTCTTACTAATGTTTAAGTGTT